>JAWNPC010000120.1:502500-807500 GCA_035045365.1 Drosophila leonis | reverse complement strand
CCAATAGTGGACATATCGGGAAAATCTTGACACTTTATAATTCGAGGATATACACGAATACACGTTCAAATTTCAAGCCTCTAGCTTCAATAACGTCGAAATGGTTAGCGTTCATACGGACAAAGGGACGGACAGCATGACGGACATTGCACAAACCCAATATACTAATTTCACTTTCGTGCATGAGTGTAAAAAATATAAATTAAATAATAAAACTTATAGAAATAGATAATAAGTAATTTTGAAATGTGAAAGTGAATAACTAAAAACAACGAAGTAGGTTCTACTTGGGATATTGGGATATAAATACTAGAGACTTTTGCTTTGTCAAATACATACATATGAATGTCATTAGTAAAAGTTTGATTACGAAAGTCTATCTAAAAGAAAGCTAATTCAACAAATAACTTTCCACAATATTGCCCATACTGCAGCCCAAGCGCAGCCTACGCGCAGTCGTACAGTCTCGACAACAAGTCTTACTTGTTCCTTGTTCCCGAAACTGATCAAACCCATTAAAGAACGTTGATAGAGGAATGAGGAACTGGAGATCATAAAGATTTATTTTTTTAAGTGCTTCAAGGATTGAAAAAAACGGTGCCAAATGTGTGTAATATGTGATAGAGATTACTTGGAAGGGGAAAAATAATTAAATACAAATAAATAAACAGTAAATAAAAAATTCACGATACATTTTAAATATACTTTGTCAACGTATGTATCTAGCTGACCATATAAAAATGTAAACTTAATTTTTAATTCTATCCTGAACCCTTTGAAAATTACAACTGTATGTAACAGGCAGAAGGATGCGTGGCAGACCCACCCATAAATCGCATATATTTCTGATCAAGACGCCAAGCTCGATGTAGCCATGTCTGTCTGTCGTCCGTATGAACACAGTGATATCGTTAAGTATGAAGACTAGAGGCTTGAAACTTTCAAAATATATTTTTGTGTGCCATACGTAGTACGAGCTTATAATTTTTTTCGTTAGCTCATTCCATCGATAATAATCGATAATACTCTTAATTTAGACTGAAGCTTCACTTTAATATTCGACTGAACAACCAAAATGTTCCCTTTAATATTGTATATTTGTCTTTTAAAAGCAACATCTTCCCTTCGTCAGGATTCGAATTCTAATTCTGATTCCTATTCATCGTTTCTAACAAGTCCAAAATTCAAAGAGATTTTTATACTCATTCACGAAAGTGAAATGATATGGCGGATATATCTAAACTAAACTGTATAAAACTGTATCTTCTACAGTTTTAGAGCTAGAATGCCCAAATTTGGTAAGTGAGTTACTTTTAAGATCCTATAAATATCAATATTGATGCTAGGGACTTGGGACTCGGGTTAATAACCCGAGAACAATAAGATATGGTGCATATATCTACGCCTATAGCGGGCGTGACAAATCGGGTATTATCTACAGTTTTAGAGTTATATATATATATATATATATATATATATATATATATATATAAATTGGGGCGTGGCAAATCAGAAAATGGAGCTGGTAGCGTTTGGGTCGTGAATAAGTATTCTGAAGTCGGTAACGCCTGACTGCAACGTTCTTGCTTGTTGGTGTAATTTCTGTTTCATTAATGGAATTCGATAAAGAATCGACGCATTTGTCTGTTCAATTTGGAGGAGGTATTCCAAATAGTATAAGAACAAATAAAAATTGTTTAAAATATACAAGATACTTAATGAAAAAGTCATCAAATTTTTCACTTAAAGACGTGCGACATATGAATAATCGACAACGTTTTTATCGATTTCATATATTTATATTTATTATATACTTGTATGTATGTATATGAAAGCGTCAATTTCGGAATATAGAAAAATATTTCTAATAGCAGTATGTAGAATTATTTTTTTAAATATAGTAACTCGTCGTTTGCTTCGTCAGGGCAAAATAGTTTTGTGAAAATTAATGTAAAAGGCAGAATTAGGCGTGGCAGATCCCATAAAGTATATTTATTCTAGATCAGCTCGACAAGCTGAGTCGATATAGCCATGTCCGTCTGTGCGTCTGTCCGTCCGTCTAAAATTTCTAATGTAAATTTTGAAATGTATACTTGTGTATACCATACGCAGTGCGAACTCGTCTTTTTATACCCTGAACCCATTGAAAATGGGAAATCAAGGTATGTATAATGGTTTTGTTGATTTTTGCTTCGTTTTTTAAGCGTAACTTGAATACCGTTATAGCTATAGATTTTATATTTACTGTGTTTATCTGTGTAATGAATACAGACATTTTGTAATTCTTAGATTTTGGAGCGTCGTATCCCTTTCCCCCAATTTGAAAAAAAAAACGTATTTCAAATACTAGATACTTTTGCAAATACATACATGTGAATGTCATTATTACGCTCTAAAAGTTTGATTACGAAAGTTCATCAAATAAGTTTCCATAATATAGCCAATACTGCAGCCCAAGCACAGTCGTTGCGTAAACTGCGCAGTTAGCAGAGCACGTGCGTGTGTATGTGCGTGTATGTGTTGTTTGTAATGTATACTCCATGTCCTGATTTACCACGCCCCCAATTGGTATATATATATATATATATATATATATAGATATATATATATATATATATATAGATATATATATATGTATATATATATCGTTTTTGGCAAATCAATAGAGGAGGTAAACAGTAATTTTGAGTTTCTAGCTCTAGAACTGTAGAAAATACCCGATTTGCCACGCCCCTTATGGGCGTAGATATATCCGCCATATCTTATATTCGTATACTCATTTATCGTCAAGACTGCTCGACTAGTAGATACCCTGAACCCCGAGAAGAGCTTCAGATTACAATCATTGTTTGCACATATACAGCAAGCCACCCATACACACACACATACGCATGCACGCAAAAGCACGCACTTTGCTAACTGCGCAGTTTACGCAGCGATTTCGCTTGGGTTGCAGTATGGGCTTTACTATGGGAAATGAATTGTTTTATAACATTTCTACTACAATAGATGGACTTTCGTAATAAAATTTTTAGAGCATGATAATGTACATGCATACCACGGTATCCAAAGTACAAAATTACAAATTACCAAATCCAAAATCATTACACGCGGACTTACATTGTAAATCTGAAATTTCAAATTCAAGTTACCCTTAAAAAACGAAGTAAAATGATCGATTTTTATCGATAATAAGGAAATGGCATAAGGTATTGTACATTTAAAATTTATCTGCCTTGTGTGGTTTACAAGATCGCTGCGGTCATTAGAATGGACCGACAGACGGACGGACGGACACGTCGACGTGGCTATATCGACTCAACTCGTTGTCCTGATCAAGAACATGTATACTTTATGAGGTCTGCCACGCTTCCTTCTGCCTGTTACATACATTTTCACAAAACCATTTCCCCGATTTCCCATTTTCAGGGGTTCAGGGTATAAAAATTGCGTGTAATTAGTTAGGTGATGTTTTTAGTTCAATGCGAAATCAAATTAGATTTAAATAAACTTGTCCTTAATCTGTAAATTAAACTAGCCTTAAGGGTGCTTTATGTTTTAGTTGATTCTTTGTTTGTTTCGTATTAACCGTAGTGCTGCTCTCTTTTTAACACTTAATTTTAGTAAGCTAACTGTAATTGAATGCTTTAATTACCTTCTATTTACTGCCCAACTAACAAACTAGATCTCATCTCAACTGAACTGAAATCATCTTTATAATATAAATGCCAACAATTCTGCCAAAACAAACTTAACACTTTTTTTCCTAGGCAACAATATGAAAAAGTGTCGAGCACGCTTTGGACTGGATCAGCAGAATCAATGGTGTAAGCCCTGCAGGTACGTTGCAAACAAATAATAACAATCTTGTAAATTGACAGCTTGCTTTATCCACATTAAGTATTACATACTGAGTTTATCATACACAAGATTCACTAAATTCGATTCACAAGATTTCACTTAGTCTCCTATAGAAACAGTAACGAATCAATCAGTGCTGCCAACACAACTTTTTTCCAGCCAGATCCATCAATTTTAATTTGATTTTTAAAGAACCCATTTGAATATCGAATATCCATTTGTTTTTTTTTTGTTTTTGGTTTTTTTTGTTGAGCCAATTAGACAGTGATCATTATGACGATGTTAAATTCAAAAGTTGGGGCTTATCTGCATGCCATATTCTTAGTTGGTTTCATGAAGGAACTTCGTGTAAGCTACGTATGTATAAACGGAGTGTGGATATTAATTTTTAAGATTTATATATACATTAATTCATAGGTACATGCATATATGAGTTGTTGTTGCTGGCACCTGCTGCTCAGTAAATCAATTAATCAAAAGACATATTTTATGATCATTTGGTACTTGATTTTCTTCAAGGGACCTAGGCGGTATATGCATATATTTATAGGTTTACCAGTGGTGGTGGTGGTGGTGGGGGGGGGGGGGGGTGGGGGGTGAGCAATACTCCACAAGAAAGAGAAAGAGAAAGACAAAGGCAAAGAGAAAGACATAAAGAGTAACAGAAAGGAAGAGGAAGAAGAAGGAGAAGAAAAATACGAAGAGAAGGAGGTTATAGATCGGATGAGAGAAAGAGAAGCACATCGAGAACCAGAGGAAAGAAAGAGAGCAAGAGAGAGAGAGACATAGAGCGATGAAGAGGGGGGGAGAGGGAGAGAAAGATAAATGGCAAGATAAAAGTAAGATAAAGAGAAAGAGAAATAGAGAGTGATCAAATTAGAGCGGATGGCAAACTAATTAACTCTATCTGTCACTCTGGGAGCTAGTGAGCATTATAACTGTGGTCAGACTACCCATACGTTTAAGTGGATACGTTCTTTCATATATTGAAATACATTAATCATAGAATATCAACTAAACATATATATGTGTTATAAGCTCGTATTATGAATAAATATAGAAAAAGCCTTAACAACTCAAATTGCAAATGTGCATATGCTTGTGTGTAAAGAGGGCTTAAGGGCTCCATAAAATATGTTTGTCACATCAATCAAAACTCTCCACACCCATTTATATAAGTACTATCAGCTATCACACAGTATTCCACATTCACATACGAGCATAAACACCTAAACACACACACTGTATTGGTATCCTGATTCTAGATAATACTTAATACTAATGTCAAAAATAAAGTAATTAGGGGCGATCCAGATTCTATGAAATGTACTTGCATGCAATTTAATGCTCTTTCCTCTGCTTTGACCTTGCCTGCACATGGCCCTGAAGCAAAGATCTTTTGATTTATCCACTCTTGACTTACTTGAAAAGTGTATATCTATTAATCAGGAATTACTTGTGAGAATTTTGGGAATTGGTAAATCGTTAAAATCAAACAAGTAAGAACGGACGCCACCCTTTGCAGAATACACATTCACGGTCAAAACGCTGCCAGCTCCAAAACTGCAAGATATAGTTTTCCGATTTGTCACGCCCCCAATTGGTATATATATATATAATTTTTGTAAATTGAATTATATTTTCAGTTTAAAAATGTAAAACTATAGAAGATACGCCCATAGTGGCCGTAGATATATCCGCCATATCTAACTGATCTAAGATTGTAAACCCGAGTATATATTCTAAACTTAAAGTTTTTAGCACCAATAGTGCTCAAGATACATATATCAAATATTTCATAAAACAGTAATAGCCAGATCTGATGTGTTCCGACCCCAGGTGCGTGGAAATGTAATTTTTTAGAAATCCTCAGAAGGAGTGTAGGGTAACATAGCTATGGAATGTGGGAATGAAAGTGTAGTTCTTAGTATGCCACGCCCCAAAGAGGCGTAAAATGTATTTTTGGGTCATCGATAGAGGATCACCAGTAACTCATCCAATTTTTCTAGCTCTAAGACTACAAGAGACATGTTGATATATGTATATGAGAAAGAGGAGTACTTGATTCAATGCCAGGATGTAGAGAATCTTTTTTTTAACTTACTTTTTGATTGTGAAGCTGCAAATTCGAATGATGCGAGGAACATGATTGATTTATTCGACATTTTTTTACGTTCATTTTTTTTATACCCTGAACCCATTGAAAATGGGAAATCAGTGTATAATGTTATTGTGAAAATGAATGCAACATGCAGAAGGAGGCGTGGCAGACCCCATTAAGTTTTTTTTTCTTTATAAGAACGACGAGCTGAGTTGATATAGCCATGTCCATCTGCCCGTCCGTACGTCCGTCGGCCCGTCAGTCCGTGTGAAGGCACCGGTCTCGTAAACTACAAAATCTAGAGATCTGAAATTTTAAATTTATACTCGTGTATACCCTACGCAGTACGAGCTTATAATTTGTTTTCGATAACTCATCCCATTTCCGTATTATCGATGAAAATCGATCATTTTGCTTCATTTTTATACCCTAAACCCATTGAAAATGGGAAATCAGGGTATAATGTTTTTGTGAAAATGTATGTAACAGGCAGAAGGAGACGTGGCAGACCCCATAAAGTATATATATTCTTGATCAGGGTGACGAACTGAGTCGATTTAGCCCTGTCCGTCTGTCCGTCCGTCCGTCCGTCCGTCCGTCCGTCCGTCCGTCCGTCTGTCCGTATGTATGAACGCGTCGATCTCAGAACATATAAGAGCTAGAGACTTGAATTTTTTTTTTGGAAGTCCCTGTATAGCAGGCTCAAATCAAGTTTGTTTCAAACGATAACTATTACCGTTTTAATGTTATCGATTAAAAACCTTATCGAAATACAGTTTTTAATTCTCTCTCGTACATCTTTGGAGCTACAGTCTCCAAATTTTGCATTAAGTTTCATTTATATTTTATAAAATTTCGGTTTTTGTTATATAGTCGAGTCCCGATAATTTTCCTATACATGTGCACACAGAAATTCAAATTATCGAGACTCGACTGTAACGAATTTTTTTCAAGGGGATAGAATTTTGTTCGATTTATCTCGATTTTTGATTTAGCGGGGTACAAATAATCGAGACTCGACTGTACTTTCGATATTGGTTAAAAATTTTACAAAAATTTTCAAATTGAAGGTTAGTTGCAAATATAGCCAATATGTGAATGCGCTTGCGATTTTATACAACTGAAAAATATTCAATATAATATGTAGATCATATGCTGAAAATTTCATTGAAATCCATTAAGTATCACAGAAGTAATTAAACAAAACGTTTTGTCAATTGCAACATGTGACCAGAAACCCACCCCCGTTTTCATTTTTCCTATACATGTGCACACATACATTGAGACATTCAAATGCGAGCATTCTTGTCTGTTCTAAGAATCACAACAATTACAGCTGACTGCTTGAATTTTGTTATAATTCTTAGCTGCCTTCTGTTTCAAATTTTCTACTGCTTGTCTAAGCAATGCAGTGGCGGTGTTGTTAGAAGCGTGGCACGCCGTGCCTTGCAGGTCTGGGTTCAAACCTCGTCCATGTCAAAACTTGTTTATTGTTTTTTGTTTTCACACACACAATGGTGGTGTCGCGGTAGAGGTGATGCGCTTTGATCAGTAGATGTTGGTTCGACTCCAGGTGGGGAAATGTCAGAATTTCTTAATTTTTTATTTTTTTCTTTTATTAAATTATTATTAATATTATTCTTAAAACAAAAACTACTTTTTTGACAAACATGCTATTTGATTGTGAAAGTGCAAGATTGACAATTTAATTAAATTTTGTATAAGTTTTTAATGTATACAAGATACGGAATATATTTAAAAACGCAGATTGGACAGGGTTCAGGGGATCTCCTAGTCGGGTACCCCCGACTAGAGTTTTCTTACTTGTTTTAACAAACCTTGAATACCTTTATAGCTATATATTTCAGATTTACTGTGTTTATCCGTGTAATCAATACAAACATTTTGTAATTTTTGGATTATGGATACCACGCTCCCTTTCCCCCAAATTTGAAAAAAAACGCATTTCAAATACTAGAGACTTGTGCTTTGGCAAATACATACATGTGAATGTCATTACGCTCTAAAAGTTTGATTAGGAAAATTAATCTACAAGAAAAATTATTCAACAAATAAGTTTCCATAATATATCCAATACTGCAGCAGTGTGTATGTGTGAGTGTATGTGTTGTTTGTAATATATACATAAAAGAAGCGTAAACTGATTGGAATATCGGATCTTCGCAGGGTTCAGGGTATCTCTTAGTCGAGCAGTCTCGACTAGAGCACTCTTACTTGTTTAACATTGGACTATTCAATTTTGTTTTTGTTTTTTAATTTTGTTTCCAAATTTTTGATTCACTTTGTGAATTTTATTTCAAAACATCTCAGCCTGATCCATTGGACGACGATTCTCTGTTACTAAATGGCTTTAAATAATATAGTTATTTAAATTTTCGACAGGTTGACTTATAATTTTGTCAAAATTGTGTCAAATTAGAAGATCCTAAGGAATAAGTCCTTTGGACTCTATCAAGAAACTCTCCCGTTTGTTTGACCTGTTCACAGTAATCAAGTGGAATTTTACAGCTTTATGATTTGAATTTCTGTTAAGGTGGCATTAATAAACAAATTTCAAATACACACACAACACACACACACCCACACATAAAGATAAAGAATTTGGCATTTTTAATTGTTGTAAACAAAATGTTTGACGAAATACAATTATCGTTCTTTTCCAATATTCGAAATGCTTGGATCACTTGCATACATATATATATAATTCAGTCCCAACGTCGGTTTGGGGATCAACAGCAACGTGGGCGTCGGCCTTGTCAGTAGTGGGCCAGGTGTGAATAGCATAAGTGTCGGCATGCTGACACCGGCCATGGTGGGTGCGACAACAGTTATGCTGCCCAACTCGTCATCGAGTTCATCATCGTCATCGACGTCGTCCTCCCACACGCACACACATCTGCAAATGATGTCCAATAATAATGGAAATAATGGAGCAGTGGCATCTCTAAATGGGGCAACTGCTGGTGCAGGTGGTTCAGGTGGTGGTGGCGGTGGTGGTGGTGGTGCAAATGGAACTTCCTCAAGTACTCAACAGCTTTCACCTCAGGCACCGCCGACCTATGTCAATTTGTAAATTAATCAACCCCGAGCATCACATCCATCGGGACAGCATCCAAAAACTAAATTACACGGCAGCCCAAATAAAACAGAGGCAGGTGTACGACTACGACTCTGCAAGAATGCCAGTAAATAAAACGTATATCTCTTTGTACATATATAAATCAAATTGAATGATAATTTGCATTAACAAAAAATACAAATAAAAACTATATATTTCAATTATATGTGTATATATATATATATATATATATATATATATATATATATATATAAGATATAAATAATTTATATATAAACTAGCATCGGCCCGCATTAGCATTCCCTCTTCTTGTTTTTTTGTTTAATAATAAATCAGACGAGCTTCTTAAGTATATTAAGCGAAAGCCTTGTTTTCTCTCTCTATTAAATAAAAGAACAAATTTTTTTTTAATTTCAAAGATGTCAAAATTGACAAAATACTAAAAAAAAAAATTGAATTTTTCATATTTGAAATTGATAAATTTGTATATCAAACATTTTATAGATAAATAATTTATAAAAGCAAATGCGATAATGCTAGATTTTGATTGAATACTACATCTTATTCCATATGCTAAGCAAAATATAAATTCGTACATATATAAAAGAAAACATATTTAACTTTAAAAAATATGATCTAATAAATAGATATAAAGAAATATATATGTATGTAAATGGTTTTTTTTTATATGTGTACAAATACATATTTTATTTGCTTAAGCTATGCGTAAGTGTTTTGTAATGAAATAATTTTATTGTATTGGTTTTGCGAATTTTATTCAAATTTTTAGGGATTATATATATACAACCATTCATATATATATATATATATATATATATATATATATATATATATATATATATATATATATATATATATATATATATATATATATATAGTATATGTCCATTTTGTTTTGCTAGAGCTGTTTGTTGTTATTGTTTTTGCTGCTGCTGTTGTTGTTGATGTTGTTGTTATTGTTGCTGTTGCTGTTGCAACATTTGTTACGTTTTCATTTGTTATGAACATAATCATTTTTTTGACGAATTTTGTATTATATTTATTAGATGTTACTTTATTTGACTGCAATGTTATTTTAAACTTTGATTTTTTTGTACTGCGTTTCTTTTTTTAATTTGTAAAAAAGTGTATTTTTATGCATACATCTTTACTCACGATTGACTTTCATATATAATAAATCGAGCCAGATTGTCCTTTATAAAAAAAACACATAGTTTGACTTAAAAATTATGCTTCGGGTTAATTAGGCGTATGAGGGTGGTCTGAAAACGTTTCTGTTCATGAGAAAAATGTTTCACAAAAAAAAAAAATGTATTCCCATTTAATAAAATGATTTTTAGTTTCATTCTAAGCTAGTGTATTTTGAAAGACCATCCTCGTAATAATTTTTTTAAAATAAATTGTAAAGTTGCTTTCTTGAGTTTTTGATGCCTGCATGCAGTAAAACCATATAATATGACTGTATTAATTTAAATGTGATATCAATTTGTAGGTTTACTAAAAAAGTTTTTGTCGCTACGTTTGTAGATATAGATATTACATAAATAGGAGCTTTTAGATAGCATATTTGTCTACTACTCTCTTTTACCATAATTCCCATTATAATATATTATGTGAATGCATAATTATGTGTAAAACAAAATATTTTACGCTGCCTTTATTTTTAGATAGCCAACCGATATTATTTTCTGCGAATAATTTTTTTAAAAAATATTTTTTTTCCTCTCGTTAAATTCATTTACTCAACTAAGAAAAATTTCAAAAAATAATTATTTTCCAATATATTTAAAAAAAAAGAAAATATAAAAAACTAACAAAAATAAAAAAGTAACAATTAATAAAAAAAATACAAATAATATTTAAATAAACTTTTAGTATTTTTATTATTTATTTCAATAATTAGAAAATATACAAAATTAACTAACTAAATTTTTAAAAATAAAGATAATAACAATGCAATATCTTTTTATTGTCGTTTCCGTAATAATTAAAAATACAAATCTATAGTTACATTAAAAAAAACAATGGTAAACGATATTTATGTTTTTTTTTCATAAATAAACTATATATTAAATAATAAAATATGAAAACTTAAATAAACTTAAAAAAAATTAATTAAATTAAAAAAGGTTTTCTGTTCAAGTAGAGTGGAAAAAATTTAAATCGATTTTAATGATTGATTTAAAATTTTGTTTTTTTCCTTAAAATTTCTTTGATTTGTACGAAAAACTTCCACTAAAACTGTTGTTTTTTAAAATTATATTTTATGCACGATCATATATTTATATATATATATATCATATATATATATATATATATATATTATACCCTGCCCAACCGTGTGCATGAATTATATTATAATTATTTTCATTTTTTCTCTGCATCTCTGTTGTGGAATGCCCTTCATATTTGCAAAGAGCAAAAACATATATTAGCAATGCTTTGAATGCCGTTTAGTGACTGTAATTAACTAACAATATTTCTTCTTCTCTATGTCTTTTTGATTGTGCAGACGCAAAAAGAAATGCATACGCTATATGGAGGCACTGCATGGAGATGACGGCCATGAGGAAGGCAGCGGCATGGACGACACTGGAAATCTGAGCCAGCTGAGCGATGATGATGATGATGATGATGAGGATCTGCTGATGGGCGGCGGCGGCGGCATTGGCAGCTCTGGCAGCGGCGATGAAATGATCGATATGAATCAAGATAAGATCGCCGACAATGAGGACACAGAGTCAATGAGTCAATCGCTGTCAAGTCCAGGCTGTCTCAGCGGACTCTCCAGTCTACAGAGTCCATCGACAACGACCAGCGTAGCCAGTCCACTTAATATGAATATGTTAACTAGTCCATTGACGCCTGTCACCAGCACCAACACCAACAGCAACACCAACACCAACAGCAACACCAACACCAACACCAACAACAACACCAACACCAACACCAACCCCAACAACAACCCGAGCAACAACAACAGCAACAGCAATCTAGCTCAGTTTTCTGTTATTAACAGCAGTAGTACTGAACAGACGGCGACAAGTAGTCAGTTATTAATTTCTGGATCTGGACCTGGATCTGGTTCCGGTTCCAGTATCGGTTCAACATGTAGCATTAGTAACAACACACAGAATACCTCTAGCACAGGTCCATCAGCGATTGCAGCGACACCAAACTCTGCTAATGAGCGCGCTATGATGCTCCGCAATCGGTTCAGTCATCTAGGCATGGGCCTTAATCCGGATCAACTATTCCCAGCTGCAGCTGCAACTATCAGCAGCAACAGCAGTATCACAGCTACCTCTCTGGTGACGAATGACTTCAACAGTTACATCAACTTGAAGACAACGTCAGTGACGATTGCTGCATCTATACCTACATCGACACCGGCATCGACATCGACATCGGTATCGGTGTCGGTATCGGCATCGGCATCGGCATCGGCATCTACTCCTGCATCTACTCCTGCATCGATACCTGCAATATGCTTGCATCGTAATCCCATTGGCGCAAATCCGCGTGACATTAATAATCCACTGAGCATCAATCAGTTGACCAAGCGCCGAGAGAATAACAATACTGTCCTGCTCGAAACTCCATCGGCCTCAGCGGTTTTGGCTCATAATCCTTACACACACTCGCAATCGCCACATCCACATACACATCCACATCCACATACACATCCACATTCGCATCCACATTCTTATCCACATCCTCATCCACATCCCCATCCCCATCCCCATCCACATCATTCGCTCTTCAGCAGCAGCTTTAGTCAACATTTCCAGCAACAGCTGAGCAATCATCTAGCAGCTACAAGTAGCAGCAGTGGCAACAGTCTCAGCAACAGCAGCAGCACCCACCACAGCGGCTCAGTCGTCCAGTCGTCCATTGACACTCCCACTTTAAGCAGTATGAAACGTCGCAATACATCCGATCCGCCAGCAACGACTGGCAATAACGCGACACCCACCTCAACTGAAACTGGAGCAATAAGCGTTTCGTAGCAGTCTTGCAGCAGCAGCATGACAGCATATGCGACTACATCTATTATATCAATCAGCTTTTGTCGCCTGACAATAACGTTCTACCAACACCCACTCGAACTGAATCGTTTCGTAGCAGTTTTTTGAGGCATATGCATCTATCATCAGTCAGTCAATTAGGTTTTGGCGCTCTTGTTCCAGGATCAGTATACGCCAAGTAGCCAATTAGCCAATTAGCTAAAAACCAGAAAAGCAAAAGGTAATTGGGTCCAACGTGCAATACAGTACCACATCTCCCTTTCTCTCTTTCGCTTTGCTTCACCCATCATCGCCATTGCCATAATTGTAACAAAAGTAACATGTGGCCATTATTGGATAAGTGCCAAAAGTACTCACCTTCCTATATACATACATGCATACATGCATACTTGCATATATATATATATATATATATATATATATATATATATATATATATATATATTTCACACACATATACATATATATCTATTTAGGCTTTATATACCAGCAGCCAACAACAATTATTATCGGCCAGTTCACAATCCAAGTGTGTGCCCTAGTCCAACACACGATATAATTTTATGAACGCCAAGTCGAAGCAACATCAGTTAAGTCAGTAACATATAATAACACCAATATATTTATATATAAATATTTATTTTTTTATTTATTTATATATTTACAGTTAAAAACGTAAATACATAAATGTGTCTGTAAATGTATCCGTATAATCTAGCACAAAAAATTGAATTTGCCCAAACGATTTATAAGTGAAAACTTTTGATAAATCTAATCGATCGTATATACCGTACATGTCTAGGTATATCTCTATTAACTAACACTCTTTCATCCACACACTACACTGTATAAGCGAGGTGTGTTCAATCAGTTAAACAAGAACAGTATTAATTTTTTATTATTATTTTCGATGAATGTACTGTGAGTCATGAATGTGCATATATATGTGTATGTATATATGTATGTATATATGTATGTATATATATATATATATATATATATATATATATATATATATATATATATATATATATATATATGTATATATGTATATATATATAATATATATATATATATATATATACTTAAGAAAGAACGTACGAATTTATTATACATAAATTGGACCTGATAGCTAATACTGCAAAAATAAGTATCCGAGTTTTTAAATGTACATATATACATATTTATGTTTTATACATAATATATATATATATATATATATATCTATATATATATCTATATATATATATATATGTATATATATATATATATATATAGTATATGCATGTATACTTAAGCTTGGATATACATAATAAAAACATGACTTATCAAAATCAGGTTCTCCTTAAGTTAATATTGCTTGTATGTATGTATATATGTACATACATATATATTTGTACATTAAACATTACATAGATGTTGATGTTGAATAAACAGTTAGTGGAGACGAATGGAATATGAATGTGAATTAAACAAATGCGAAATTAAGTAATATATGTGTATATATATTTAGATATATATATATATATATATATATATATATATATATATATATATATATATATATATATATATATTTTTGTGTGTGTGTGTGTGTGTGTGTGTGTGTGTGTGTGTGTGTGTGTGTGTGTGTGTGTGTGTGTAAGGCCAAAAACAATGTGTGTTTAGCCATTGCCAATTATAAAAAGACTGTTAAATACTTATTTAAGTAAAATGACATTTACAAACTGATATAGATGAGTGTACGTCACTTAAGATGCACACACACAATCACTTACGCACAGATTTTTGAAGTCAATACAAGTATATATGTACACACACTCACATACACTAACAACAACAATACGGATTTATATATGTATGTATGCATTAGTATGTGTAAATTATAGAACTGGCATAAAAAATATATATACACGTAAAAAGGGACACACACACACACACAGCATAAGCAACAGTGTCACATAAACATACATTATGTTTTGTAGTATGTGTCAGTTGTTAATAAATACATGTAAAATAGGTACAATACAATAGCCCACAGAAGTGTGTGTATAACTGAAGGAACTATTTTTTGTTTTTTTTTTTTTAATACATTTTTCCCAATAAAAATAAATTGAAACGAATGTTCAGCCACAATATTAAAGACAGAATGGTTCGGCATATACATATGTAGTTCTATATGTAAAATCACATATCTATAGACGTATATTTAGAAACTGGACACTAGCTTTAGTCTATATTCTAATCAAAAGCAAAACAAAAAAAAAAAACAAACTTATATTTACGTTAACTATGCTTCCAATTTTCTGTGTTTTTATTTAAATGTTTACTTAGTAAATAGTGCATATGAGAAACAGTTTTGCAATATTTACAGTTTTATTTATTGATCCTTACCTCTAAGTTAATATATACAAGAAGAAGAAGAAGAACGCAGCATTTTGTATTTGTACATGCTAATTTACATTCAAAAGATTTTTTATTTTATACATATACATACATATATAAATATGTGTGTATATAAGTTCACACTCAGTCCATAAATGCCTTTACATTTCATTGTGCATCCGAGGTACATAAGTACAGCATAACATATGTATGTATGTATGTATGTATGTACGTAAAAACGTGAATGTAGATGCATATACTATGTATGTGCATATTGTAAATGCAGCTCAACTTTATTCATATAATTGATCACAAATACATATATTGTCGCTACTCTCTCTATCTCTCAAATGCCCTGTGCCCTGTACATCGCCTTAGAGAACACACGCATGGGACACGCTTTAATACTTTCTCTCTCGCTCTTTCCAAAAAGTATGTACATATGTATATACACATACAGAATCAGCAAATATAATAAGAGTTTGACAGAGGAGTATAGCATATATATATATATATATATATATATATATATATATATATATATATATATATATATAGTATTGAACTGAGAAAGAGAGAATTGTTGTGTGTATGTACATATATATTTAAAAATGCACGAAACTGGGCACAGAATATAAAATGACAACGTTAATAAATGATTTGCATTCAATGAAAAGATGAATAGAATTGAGCTAATTACAATTAATATTGGTTAATTGTTCCGTTTATATTTAATAGATCTTTTACTGAGTAAGTAGACATAAATATGTATTGTTAAGAGGTTAATACTAATAAACATGTATAGGCTTAAGGAGTATTTATATACTTATATCTATACATACATATTAAATGTTATATACACCCCATTTATTATAAATATGTAGTTACATTACCTATTAAAAACGAAACAA
Source organism: Drosophila leonis (assembly GCA_035045365.1). NCBI lineage: Eukaryota > Metazoa > Arthropoda > Insecta > Diptera > Drosophilidae > Drosophila > Drosophila leonis. The sequence continues at coordinate 791,093 of JAWNPC010000120.1, read as the reverse complement.
CAACTAAAACAAAATACGACATTCATATAAGGATATAAGCAAAATTAGCTTAGTAAATAATTTGATGTATTAAAAGAATTAATTATACAAACGAATACTGATAAACAAAAAAAAAATAAATAAATAAAAAAAACATGTTGACAAGAGAAAAAAACTTATATTTCATTATTTTTCTTTGATATTGAAAATGGACTCGGCTATCCTGGAATGTTTATACCTTTTAGTATAGTCAGTCCACATATGTATACAAATTAAAGAGATCTTTTGTTTTACTTTCAATTTTATAAATGTTTATAGATAACTTGAAGTAGGACTCTATACTCCCAATACTTCACAGTCTTCTTTGTTTGCAGTAGATTCTTGATGCTCTGTATAGTGGGACTTTTTATACTCATTCACAAAAGTGAAATGAGTATATTGGTTTTGTGCAATGTCCATCTGTCCGTGTGAACGCAAACCATTTCGTAGCTATTGAAGCTAGAGACTTGGGAAAAATGGCGAATATATCTACACCTATAGGGGGTGTGGTAAATCAAATCAATTTTCTACAGTTTTTTTTCTACAGAGGAGGTGGACCTTCTCTACTCATTTGCTAAAAAATAGAATTAAGAAAAGGGAAGAGAAATTGAAAGATTATAATTATAAGAGTGGAGAAGCGATGAGATGAAAAGAGACGGAATCGGTAAGAAGACCAAATAAATTACGATTGGTACGTTAGTTCGTACACCTTGTCATAAATATGCTGGATCCAATGTTATATAAATAGATTCATAAATATTTCCAAGGTCACCTCGTATTTATAATATCTGTAATCCCTTTCAAATTCTCACCTTAAAAAAATATAAACAAAAACAAGTAAGAAAACTCTAGTCGGTGGTGCCTGACTAGGAGATCCCGCGAACCCCGTCCGATCTGCGTTTTTAAATATACTCAGTTATGTATTTAATAACGCAGAAAAATTTAAGTTTGTAAAATTAAATAATTATAAAAAAAATTTTTTTTTTCTTGGCCGGTATTCAAAATATAACAAAAATCGAGATTGTATAAAATATAAATCAGTCTAAATACAAAATTTGGAGACTCTAGCTCTAGACTCTAGAAAGATGTACGAGATATAATTTAATAACTTGATTTCGATAAGGTTTTTAATCGATAACAATAAAACGGGAAAAGTTATCGATTTTTTAAAACAAACTCGATATGCGCATGCTATACAGAGACCTACAAACAAAATTTCAAAATTTCTCTAGCTCTTATATGTTCTGAGATCGACGTATTCATACATACGGACAGACAGACGAACAGGGCTAGAAAAACTCAGCTCGTCTCCCTGATCAAAAATATATATACTTTATAGGGTCTGCCACGCCCCCTTCTGCTTGTTACATACATTTGACAGCTTAACGAAACCATTATACCCTGATTTTCCAACTTCAATCACAGACCGTGATTGTAAAAAAAATCGACACCGCCTGGAATTGAATCAACACCTCTTCGGCACAGATTATTATTCCTACCAACTGCACACCTATTTTACTGCGCTACTTCAAATGCACGTATTTCAAAGAATGTGTGCACAATTGGCCAAACGTTTCGTTTGATAACTTCTGTGTTACTTAATGGATTTCAATAAAACACCACATGATCTACATATTCTATTGAATATTTTCGAATTAATTAAAATTGTAAACTTTTCCACATATTGGCTGTATTTGCATCTGAGCCTCAACTTGAACAAGTAAGAACGTTGCAGTCGTGTGTTACTGACTGCAGAATACTCATTCACGACCCAAACTCTACCAACTCTACTTTCTAATGTGCCACGCCCCCAATTGGTATATATGTATGTATATATAATTTTTGGCAAATCAATAGAGGAGGTCAACAGTCATTTTGTCGTTAGTTCTAAAACTGTAGAAATTACCCGATTTGCCACTTCCGCCATGGGCGTAAATATATCAGCCAATATATATGTATATTCCAAATTTCAAGTCTCTAGTATCAATAGGGCTCCAAATATAACAGCTTTTGTGCAAAACGCGATATATTTACATCCGATTTGCCACGCCCCCCATTAGGCTAAGACATATCCCGTATATTTTTTTTATACCCTGAACCCATTGGGGAAATCCGGGTATAATGGTTTTGTTAAAGTGTCAAATGTATGTAACAGGCAAAAGGGGGAGTGGCAGACCCCATAAAGTATATATATTCTTGATCAGGGAGACGAGCTGAGTCGATTTAGCCCTGTTCGCCTGTCTGTCTGTCTGTCCGTATGTATGAACGCGTCGATCTCAGAACATATAAGAGCTAGAGACTTGAAATTTTTTTGTAGGTCCTTGTATAGCACTCGCATATCGAGTTTTTATTAGAAAATCGATAACTTTTCCCGTTTTATTGTTATCTATTAAAAATCTTATCGAAATCAAGTTATTAAATTATATCTCGTACATCTTTCGAGCTAGAAAAAAATACAAATTTAGATTAATTTAAATTTTATACAATTTCGATTTTTGTTATATTTTGGATACCGGCCAAAAAAAAACATTAATTTTTATAATTATTTAATTTTACAAACTTAAATTTTTTCTGCGTTAATAAATACATAACTAAGTATATTTAAAAACGCAGATCGGACGGGGTTCACGGGATCTCCTAGTCGGGCACCACCGACTAGAGTTTTCTTACTAGTTTTTTGTGGTATTTGTTGAGAATTCCAAATAAAACATTTCTCTTTTATTTCGTCTTACCAAAAATTTGTATGCTGGTGTTCTTCAGAATTATTTTGAACTTGAACTCGCGTAAACTAAGTATTGCATACACACACATTTGTATATATTCCATATATGCTTTTGACAATCATTATATATGGTCTTATATAGTATTCATTTGTTAACGGATTAGATTTGAATTTGAAAAAATTACATTATAATAGAGAATCTTGTACATCCTAAAATTATATAGATATATGTGATAGGTATGTAGCCAAGAATTAATTGTTGTATATATTGTAAAACATATTTGGGGTTAATTAAAAGATCAAGCTTCCAATTGTTAGTTCATTTTTTGTTTGCTTTTTCAATTATATATATATATATATATATGTATATATATATTTTGTAATAAAGGCCAAATTTAGTATATTCTTATTTATATATACATTCAAGTATATAGTTAGTAGATTTAACTTTAAGATTTGTTTGCATATTTGAAAAATAATCACTAAAATGCAAACTTAATTGTAGACAAATTTGTTGTTTTGTTTTCTATTTTGTTAAATTAACAGAATGATATTACGTTATAGTCGGAGCTCCGAAGATATTACCTAGGCAAATATTTACAATATTACTGCTCAAATCTGATGGTTTTGGTTTGTTTATAGTTGAAATTATGCATTTGCAGTTATATAAAATATGCTCTCTAATAATCAATTGGAGGCGGAATCTCGGAATCGGAATATCCAGACATATGATATAATATATATAAAGCAATTGTTATATATGTATATATTTAAATGCCTTGGCCTAACATCAAATATTCTGCCCTACAAAATTTGCAGTTCAATTAAATTGTTTTTAAAAGCTTATATCAGTAGAGTACATATAACAAACATTGCACATAATTTTAATATTAGATGTTGTTATTAATTGGAAGCGAGAATATATATATATATATATATATATATATATATATATATATATATATATATATATATATATATATATATATTTAAATTTGTGAGAGAGTACAATTTGTTATTAGTTTGTTTACTTCTATATACCTATAGCTAAAAGAAACGCCTCTGATGAAGAAATATGCATGTAGTATTACTTAACATACTTGCTATTCATTAATATTTTATTATTCATTGTATATTTCTGTATAATATTATTCAAGAGGTAATTATGTTTGTTATGTAAGTTTCTGTTTTCAATTAAGCACAAATTATTGTACAGTTAGTGGATACCAGAAAGAACTGCTGTTTAAATTATAATACCCATGATTGATTTTTATACATAGATATAGATATAAATATATATGCATATGTATATGTATGTATATATATATATATATACATTTTTTTATATATATATCCGTTAGTATTATGGAACTATATACATACATTAACGGACTTATATTTATCAAATCCATTTTTTTCTGGTGTCAAAGAAAATAAAGTGAATCACGTAACTGTGAACTTGGCTTTCAGCAATGCTACGAGGCTGTCATCAGAAGCTGGACGTAAATATATATATATATATATATATTGTATGTAATTATATATCCAGAGGCTTAACACACTGTATCTGTTGTAATATATATAAATATATATAATTTGTAAAGCCGTTTTTGACGGCTTCTCTATACATTCGGTTTTGTATTTTGTATTCTGTCGTCGATTCAAAACCAGCCGCCACTTCCTAGCTTTGAGCTAAGTCCGCCAATGCCTTTGCCGAGCAGATTCCCAACACGACCAGCTACCACATTCGTAACGGCCGCTGCTTGAGCGGCTCCAATCTTTGGTTTTGGTATGCTGCGCGATGCATGGGGGCCAGATTCTCCACCCTCTCCGCCATCCTCTTCATCACCATTGCGCATATCGTCACAATTTCTATAAATTTCAAGCACAATAAAATCTTAGGCTAAGGCCCTTCGTGTTTGGATATGATTACGGGGCTACTTACAAATCTCCTTCGGCGACATCTGGCATAGTCAGCGCACAGGTCGCCTCCTCGGCAGTCATTCGTTGTATAACTGTCTGATATGATTTTGAATTTAACTTATCCTCAAGCACACCTTGCAACTCAAAGTCCGAATAAATTTTCTGGTTCATAAAAATATGTAATAAGGTAAAGATTTAGTAAAGTCTCTATATGACATATGATATAAATATATATTATAGAGTAATTTTTTTGTGCGATAAATCTATATTTTAACTTTTGTCGATGGTAGGTTACGTATTTGTTAATTATTACTAACATTCATTTTAATACCCAACTATACATCATCTTCCCGTTCTATCATCAGTACACTTCGCTATCGACTTTTGCTGCCTATTCACCTATCTACTTACTGAGCTGGAACAATTTGTGAATCTTATGGTTGCAGTTTTTACAAAGCGTAAAAGCGAGTGAAGCCAACGTCCGCTTTGTGCATGTTTACTCAACAGCATCCCACTGTCAAGTGAGAGAGCTCTCCAATAACTATCCAGACCAGACCACATATTCATCTATACAGATTGTGTGCATACAAGACAAAGCTGCGTTTTCCCTTTGAAACCTGGTGTAAATTGGAAATGGCTTTGAGCGTTATTTTTATACCCTGAACCCATTGAAAATAGGAAATCCGGGTATAATGGTTTTGTTAAACTGTTAAATGTATGTAACAGGCAGAAGGGGGCGTGGCAGACCCCAATAAAGTATATACAATATATTCTTGATCAGGGAGACGAGCTGAGTCGATTTAGCCCAGTCCGTCTGTCCAACTGTCCGTATGTATGAACGCGTCGATCTCAGAACATATAAGAGCTAGACTTGAAATTTTTCTGAAAGTCCCTGTATAGCACGCGCATATCGAGTTCGTTTTAGAAAATCGATAACTTTTCCCGTTCTTTTGGTATCGATTAAAAACCTTATCAAAATTAAGTTAATGAAGTTAGTTTTTTTTATAGTTGAATTTTACAAGCTTACATTTTTGCTGCGTTAATAAATACATACATATATTTAACAAGTAAGAAAACTCTAGTCGGGGGTGCCCGACTAGGAGATCCCCTGAACCCCTTGCGATTGCGTTTTCAAAGACATTTCGTGTCTTGTATATAAATTACAAACTTATACAAAATTGCCAATCTTGCACTTTCACAATCAAATAGGATGTTTGTCAAAAAAGTAGTTTTTTTTTAAAGAATAATAGTAATAATAATTTAATAAAAGAAAAACAAGTCAGAATGCTCTAGTCGAGACTGCTCGACTAAGAGATACCCTAAACCCTGCAAAGATAAGATATTCAAATCACTTTACGTTTCGTTTATATATACATATATATATATGTATATATATACATATATATATATGTATATATATATATATATATATATATATATATATATATATAGGCAATATTATGGAAACTTATTTGTTGAATTAGTTTTCTTCTAGATGGACTTTCGTAATCCAACTTTTACAGCGTAATAATGAAATTCATATGTACATATGTATTTTCCAAAGCACAAGTCTCTAGTATTTGAAATACGTTTTTTCCAAATTTTGGGGTAAGCGGGCGTGGTATCCAAAATCCAAAAATTACAAAATGTTTGTATTTATTACACTTATATACAAGGTAAATCTGAACACTATACTATACTCGTACTGCGTAGGGTATACACGAGTATACATTTCAAATTTCTGATATCTAGCTTTTGTGGTTTACGAGATCGCTGCGTTCACACGGACGGACGGACGGACGGACGGACGGACAGACGGACATGGCCATATCGACTCAGCTTGTCGAGCTGATCAAGAATATAGATACTTTATGGGGTCTGCCACGCCTCCTTCTGCCTGTTACATACATTTGACATTTCAACAAAACCATTATACCCTGATTTCCCATTTTCAATGGGTTCAGGGTATAAAAACGCCGATCGGACGGGGTTCAGGGGACCTGCTAGTCGGAGCACCACCGACTAAAGTTTTCTTTTTTGATAGATAAGAATTCGTATTCGTTTTACCTTAATAATGTGAGAAATGGACGTGACCTGGGCAAAATGTAGAGAGTGATCCAAACGTTCTGATAGCCAAGTGGAGAGCATATTTATTTGCTGAGAGTACCATTGCTCAAAGAAGTTCAATGTCCATAGATCATCCCCGATTTTGCCACGTATTTGATCCATATTGTTGCGAAAGAAATTCACATATCCTTGTCCGAGGTCCTTGCCAGAGCTCGAGACATTAGTAAAGCTAAGAATTGATCCAATAAGACTGCCTTCATCGTAGCGTCCCAGTTTCGACAAAGTCGACTCTAGCACTGACATAAGTTTTCCACTCAAACCTTGTGTCATGGCTACATTCGCTTTGTCGATTTGATCATCGATTCTTGCATGGAATTTGTACTACAAAATAATAATAAATATATAATTATAATAATATACAATAATAATAATATATATATATATATATATATATATATATATATATATATATATATATATATATATATATATATGTATATGTGTGTGTGTGTATGTGTGTATGTCTTACTTACCAGATCGATGCCGTCAATCGTAGTTAATTTAAAGCTTTGATTTTTAGCATCTAATATCACATTTACCATAGCGCACATCTCTGTGGGTATTATATAATCGGTCGATATGAAGGCAACATTTTTCTTTAACCACGACTGAAACGACGTATCCGTTCGCTGTATACACTGCTCGATCATATCCACGGCCATCATTTTCAGCCGCTGCTCCAAATGCTGTCGGAGCTCAGCATCTGGCCAATGCAAGTCTCTAATAAACGATTGCAATGCATCCAATTTCCAGAATAAATCTTCCGATGTTGCACAACCATTTCTGTGCAATCAAACAAGTAAATTAATGATAAGAATATTAATATCATGCCAGTAGATATTTGGTAAGTGTGGATGGAGCAGACAAAAGATTTGGCTATATATTTTATGCATACACATATGAAATATTCATTATTTATATATCATTTTAGGAACTGAATCAATGATCTGTGCTACAATTTTTAACTCTAATGCTAATGCAATCTAAAATTTCAAATCTGCACGATCATGGTTATTCAATAAATTCCCAATGAAAATACGATAGACATGTATGTATTTCTGATTTGATATTCTTAATAACATAACTGTCTTTGATACTTGGAACATAGAAGACACATCAGAATAGGATAGAGCCTCATACTAAATTACCAATATATTGTAGCTTGCACTTTCAATAATAGAAATAAAAGGTAGACTAGCCAGGGATTCCTCAGTTAGTAACTTTAGTTTTAATCACCAATTTTATATTATTATCTTGTTCTGATCAATTAATTATGTTACCATGAAACATTTTGAAAAGAGCTTTAGGGTAGCTACATACATACACACAGATATATATATCCTTGACTAGCTATTTTTCCTAATTTGAAATTTGAAGATTGGAACATTTTTGAAAACTCTCACATATCATCCGAATGTATAATTATTATAATAATATAGTATAATTACAAATATTGGCGAGTAACTTCAATTTCAAGCAAGCAAATGCAACTACAAAAACTTTAAAAGGGATGCTTAATCTACATTTAATTGCTAATGCTAATGCTTATGTAAAGGTGTTGTATTGCCATAGTAATTAATTGATTAATTGAAGGTAATTATAGATAATAAGCGCACGCATAATGAAAGTTATATGTGAAAAGCTAACCTAATATACCTATATATTATTTCATCATTCCAAATTTTTTTGAGTTTATATTAAACTTAAATTTTTTTGTGAGCTCTTTAGTAATACCCCCACAGAAATGAATAATAAGCGGATTTCTGAAAAAGCCTATTAGCAAATATGATTTTTTGAGACATGAGAGATATCTTTTAGATTACATGGATCAACTATATTGTCCGCGTACCTAGCCATAAATATATTTGGTCTCTTCAATTATAAAATATTGGTATTTCTATATTCACAGAATAATGTACTGTATATTTCAAATTTGAAAACTTTAGCTTTGATAGCTTCCACGGCTGACGGACATGATGTATGTATATAAGATCGATCATGTTTCCAATATACACTTTGCCGCTTTTGAATGGACTCAAACCACGAGGAGAACTTATTGAGAAAGTTTTTAAAAATCTGGTATAAATTCCCTTTGTACTTCACAGGGTATGGATGAAAGACATTTACTAAGTAAATACTGAAAACAGAATGAAATCCCTTTTTGAATATGATTTTAAATTTAAATTTGTTTTTAATGAAACTTTACAGAATTATGATTAATTGAAGTGGCAAATGAAGAAATACTATTTCATTTACGACGTGGGAAGCCGGAAAATATCGATCTTGTGATCAATGTAGCTGTTTTTACACAGTGTATGAGTATTTTACAGTCGGTGGCACCCGACACCTGATCCCGATTTTATATGTTATTTGTTTGTCTTTGTCTGGTGTCCGGTGTTTTCAGTGTTAAGATTTGGCCTACAAAAAGTTAGTTCTGTCTTAAGATTTGTTTGCCATTTGGTAGTTAAGCAGAAAAATGAGAAAAATAAACATAAACATAAAAGCGAATCGTATATACATATATATATATATATATATATATATATATATATATATATATATATATATATATATATATATGTTTTCTATATGCACGCCTACAAAAGTGCTTCGATGTGCAGATATATATAGTATATTAATATATATATATATATATATATATATATATATATATATATATATATATATATATATATATATATATATATATATATATATATATATATATATATATATATATGTCTTTTTAAGTTCTTGGAGGTGATTGAGTTGTAAAGTTAGGCAGTAGCTATGAATTGTATTGTTAATATTATAAATTTTCTAATTTAGTTAGCATACATATTATGTATAATCAGATGTACATTGATCAACATTTGTATGTATTGTCAAATGTTAATAGTGAGAAATGTATTAATATATGAATGTTATGCTAAATCTAAATCGTTTTCTAGTGAAATCAGTTCTCGAGGCAGCAAAAAAACACAACAAAATGCAAAGAGAACATATTTTTGAGTATCTTAGATAGACGCATTAGTGTTAAGAACCTCATTTCGTCAACAGCACCCGCTGCAGCAGCAGCTGTGCGTTTCGGTAGCTTCGGCACATAAAAATTGACTTGATCTTTCTTGCCGCTCAGCAGGGCCGCCGGATTAAGAGCAGCCGTGTTTAAAGCCTGGGCGGCATTATTTAATGCAGCTGGATTCAAGGCGGCGTTAATCCTAAATTTTCAGCACAGAAATATGAAAATAGAAAATATGAACGGCACACATTTCAATTGCTAAATAATGATATGACAATAAAATAATTATGAAAGCGAGAGAGAGAGATGAGCGGAAAGAGATGAACACAAAGTGAGATAGAGAGAGCGAGAGAGGATGAGTGACCGCAGAGTGTGTGTGACTATTACAAAGCTCGTGACGTCACATTATCAGATCAATTTGCGCTCTCTCATAGTAATGAGTAGTGTCATTCGCAGCTTCATTTAACATTGTCTATCAAGACTTATTATTCCGTATATATTTTTAATAATATTAACAAGATTTCCTTTGTATGGTCATGTAAGTAAATCCATACACCAATATATTTACATATATATATATATATAGCTTATTATATATATATTTATTTACATATTGCATACACTTGACTGCGGTGGTGTCAGTTTTATATTCCGGATCGATATAACGGCTCGAAGGACCATGAATACACTTGACTGCGATGGTGGTCAGTTTTGTATTAATTCTTTATTCTTCTGAGCCAGTGTATATATACCCTGACTCATGTATAAAATCATCCCTTAAGTCTAGCTTATCTATTGCTGAGTTTGTAAGACTCAGCGTTGGTCTGTCTAATTTTAGATTCCAAACATGTGACCCTTATCTATTGGTGTTGCACTACCTGCTAGTCGTTGAGTGCGTAAAAGGCATGTTTACAATCTTCGTATATTATCGTATGTTCAAGCCTGAACACATATGTATAAATATATTGGTGTATGTATTATCTATATGTACGTAAGACTCAAAGAAAATTGTGAGAAATAAGTTTTAATTCTATCGTACAAGCCTGCGCATTGACATAGGACATGGATTTTCTAACAAAAATCCAATGAATTCCCACAAAGAAAATAACATTTTCATTATTATTTTTAAAGACTACTTTTTTGAGTATTTTTCTATCAAAAATTTCGAAACTTTTCGATTAAATGCTTTTCTTGGGAAAATAAACAAAATGGGCCCCTTCTATGATCTATAACTATATAACTAGTGTAAGTACTTAAGCTTTCTAACTCAAATGATTGATCATTATACAATCAGGACAAGCACTTTTATTTATTCAAATAGATATTGGTTCGTTCAATAAGTAATTTCGTTTCATGACAACTGCTGATTTTATTGAATTATTTTGCAGCCAACTTCGCACCTAATATAGATATAGTAAGGCTTGTTTGAAAAAAAATGTTAAATTTGTTGGAAATTTGGTTGCAAATAAATTGGTTTGCAAAATTTCGTTCCGGCAATTTCAATGTTGAGGATGCACCACGTCCTGGAAGGCCTCTTGAAGCCGATGTGGACAAAATAAAGTCGTTGGTCGATGCAAATCGTCGAATAACAACTCGAGAGATTGCAGAAAGATTAAATCTGTCAAACGCGACCGTTCACAAGCACTTTAAACGTCTAGGATTAATTTCCAAGCTTGACATATGGGTTCCTCATGTTCTTACAGAACGAAATTTGCTTCGTCGCATTAACGACTGCGATACGCTTATTAGACGTCAAAGAAACGATCCATTTTTAAAGCGCATTGTTACCGGCGACGAAAAGTGGGTTGCTTACAACAATGTAAAGCGCAAGAGATCATGGTCTAAAAAGGATGAACCAGCTCAAACCACATCAAAGCCCGATATTCACAAAAAAAGGTTATGTTGTCAGTTTGGTGGGATTTCAAGGGGATCGTTTATTTTGAGCTTTTGCCGGACAACACAACGATTAATTGCAATCTGCTGGACAAATTAAGTGATGCACTTAAAGAAAAGAGACCAGAATTGGTCGATAGAAAAGGTGTAGTGTTCCATCAGGATAATGCGAGGCCCCATACAAGTTTGATAACTCGCCAAAAGCTATTGCAGTTTGAATGGGATGTGCTACCGCACCCACCATATTCTCCAGACTTGGCACCTTCGGACTATTACTTGTTCCGGTCTCTGCAGAATTTTTTGGATGGTACAACCTTCACCTAAAATGAGGACGTCAAAAACCAATTAAACCCGTTTTTTGCCAGCAAGGATCAAAAATTTTATGAGCGTGGAATCAATCTCTTGCCCGAAAGATGGCAAAAGGTATTAGATCAAAATGGAGAATACATAATTTCATAAAATGTTTTATAAAATAAAAAAAATAGTGTTTGAATTGCAATAAAAAAAAAACAACATTACTTAGTGACCGACCCAATATATTACAAAAATATATGTATCACATAATGGTTCAAGTGGATAATGTCGATTTTGAATGAAGGTTTGTTGAATTGAATGGGAGTATGACTTACCCTTTGCTCTCCCAACGTTCCTTTTCAAAGCCCTTGTGTATCGATTGAGCTATCGAGGATTCCATTAGATCCACGTATCTCACCACCAATGGGGCAAACGTGTCACGCAGGTGCTGATGGAATCTTCCATTTCGTAAGTTATCTGAAATTATCCACAGTCACGAAATAATATTAACACATTAAGATCAGTTTTTAGTCGTATTATGTATTATTGTTATTTTATTTAAACAAATCAAGTATGTACTCCTATGTATATTTTTATACCCAGGTATGGTAATGGTAATGGTATTGTTAAAATGTATGTAACACGCAGAAGGAGGCGTGTCAGACCATATAAAGTATATATATTCTTGATCAGCTCGACAATCTGAGTCAATATAGCCATGTCCATGAAAATAAGGAAATGGGATGAGTTATCGAAAAAAATAATAAACTCGTACTGCGTAGAGTATACACGAGTATACATTTCAAATTTCAGATCTCTAGTTTTTATGGTTTACGAGATCGCTGCGTTCACACGGACGGACAGACGGACATGGCTATATTTACTCAGTTTGTCGAGCTGATCAAGAATATATATACTTTATGGGGTCTGCCATGGGTTCAGGGTATAACAATTACTTTCTTACGAAAGCTCTAGTCGGTGGTGCCCGACTAGGAGATCCCCTAAACCCCGCCCGATCTGCGTTTTTAAATATACTCAGTTATGTACATATTTATTAACGCAGAAAAAACTTAAATTTGTAATATTTAAAAAAAAATTTTTTTTTGCCGGTATTTCAAATATAACCTAAATCGAAACTGTATAAAATACAATATAAATTAATCTAAATACAAAATTTGGAAACTCTAACTCGAAAGATGTACGAGATATAATTTAATAACTTGATTTCGATAACATTAAAACGGAAATAGTTTTCGATTTTTTAAATAACCTTGATATGCGCGTGCTATACAGGGAACAACAAGAAAAAAATTTCAAGTCTCTAGGTCTTATACGTTCTGAGATCGACGCGTTCATACATACGAACAGACGGACAGACGGACAGTCGGACAGACGGACAGACGGACAGACAGACAGACAGACAGACAGACGAACAGGGCTAGATCAACTCAGCTCGTCTCCCTGATCAAGAATATATATACTTTATGGGGTCTGCCACGAACCCTTTTGCCTGTTAGAAACATTTGACACTTTAACAAAACCATTATACCCTGATGGGTTCAGGGTATAAAAATGGATCAACGAATTTGCATCAAATTTTGTGTAAACAAGTAAGAAAACTCTAGTCGGTGGTGACCGACTAGGAGATCCCCTGAACCCCGTCCGATCTGCGTTTTTAAATATATTCCGTATCTTGTATACATTACAAACTTATACAAAATTTAAATTAATTGCCAATCTTGCACTTTCACAATCAAATAGCATATTTGTCAAAAAAGTAGTTTTTGTTTTAGGAATAATATTAATAATAATTTTAAAAAAGAAAAAAATAGAAAATTAAGAAATTTTGACATTTCCCCACCTGGAGTCGAACCAACATCTACTGATCAAAGCGCATCACCTCTACCGCGACACCACCATTGTGTGTGTGAAAACAAAAAACAATAAACAAGTTTTGACATGGACGAGGTTTGAACCCAGACCTGCAAGGCACGGCGTGCCACGCTTCTAACAACACCGCCACTGCATTGCTTAGACAAGCAGTAGAAAATTTGAAACAGAAGGCAGCTAAGAATTATAACAAAATTCAAGCAGTCAGCTGTAATTGTTGTGATTCTTAGAACAGACAAGAATGCTCGCATTTGAATGTCTCAATGTATGTGTGCACATGTATAGGAAAAATGAAAACGGGGGTGGGTTTCTGGTCACATGTTGCAATTGACAAAACGTTTTGTTTAATTACTTCTGTGATACTTAATGGATTTCAATGAAATTTTCAGCATATGATCTACATATTATATTGAATATTTTTCAGTTGTATAAAATCGCAAGCGCATTCACATATTGGCTATATTTGCAACTAACCTTCAATTTGAAAATTTTTGTAAAATTTTTAACCAATATCGAAAGTACAGTCGAGTCTCGATTATTTGTACCCCGCTAAATCAAAAATCGAGATAAATCGAACAAAATTCTATCCCCTTGAAAAAAATTCGTTACAGTCGAGTCTCGATAATTTGAATTTCTGTGTGCACATGTATAGGAAAATTATCGGGACTCGACTATATAACAAAAACCGAAATTTTATAAAATATAAATGAAACTTAATGCAAAATTTGGAGACTGTAGCTCCAAAGATGTACGAGAGAGAATTAAAAACTGTATTTCGATAAGGTTTTTAATCGATAACATTAAAACGGTAATAGTTATCGTTTGAAACAAACTTGATTTGAGCCTGCTATACAGGGACTTCCAAAAAAAAAATTCAAGTCTCTAGCTCTTATATGTTCTGAGATCGACGCTTCCATCTTCCAGATGGTCGAGAGGATGCTAATGACGAACCTCGCTCTGGACGCTCCAGCACGTCAACAACAGATGAAAACGTTGAAACAGTAAAAAAAAAAATTGTTTTGGAAAATCGTCGAATTACTATCAGAGAAGTTGCTGAGGATGTTGGCATATCGGTTGGCTCGTGGCATGAAATTTTTCGCAGTTTTGGGCATGAGACGTGTGTCAGCGAAGTTTGTTCCAAAACTGCATAATTTTGACAAGAGGAATCGTAGCATGAGCATCGCTCAGGAGCTTCTCAATGACGCCAATAATGATCCTGATTTTCTCAAGAGGGCCATAACTGGTGATGAAACATGGGTACACGGCTATGTATGACGTCGAAACTAAGACTAAGAAAATATAACAAAAATCAAAATTGTTTAAAATATAAAACATATACACATAAAATAAAATGTCTTGGAGATTCAAGGTCTTCTTCTTAAGCAAACTCGATCTGCGCGTGCTATACAGGGACCTACAAAAAGTCTCTAGTTCTAATAGGTTCTGAGATCGACGCGTTCATACATACGGACGGACGGACGGACAGACGGACAGGGGTCTGCCAAGCCTCCTCCTGCCTGATACATACATTTTAACAAAACCACTACACTCTGATTTTACATTTTCAATCGGTTCAGGGTATAAAAATAGGGTCAAATTTATAATCATTTCCAAATCGTTATCTAAAAAGTATCAATCAGACAAAGGTAGCGGCACAAGAAAAAAAATGTAAATCGAAGTATCTAAGTTCAATAGCATCAGATCAGTGGATATTACATAGAGCATATATAGAGTAATATTTGTGTTGTTACCATCAGATCTTAAATAATCATTAAGTATTTGAAACAATGGAAACGAGTCCCATGTATCAGGTGCTTGCTCGGACAAAACTCGATCCATGTCCACTGCAAAAAGCGACCAGAATATTTCCGCATGCTCAACCAGTAAATCGCTGAACCAAGCAAATGCCTATAGATAGAGAACGATACAAGAAAAATATTGAATGAGATAACATATTTATATGAATGAGATAATAACATATTGAACAACTTTCATTATTTTCACAAAAGAAAGATCTACATATATATGTTTTAGCTGAATGAAAAGTTTAGATGACAACGAAAACTTAAGCGATCATCATTTCAACTGATATGTATATATGTATTAAGTATATTTTGTTAGTATATAAGTTTATTATATTTATAAGCAATAAAAAAAAGATTTCGATTAATTTTCGCAGTCATAAAAGCTTTAATATTCGGGAATATTATGAAGTTTATTCGGCCTGCCGAAATACTTACACCTGCAGAAACTATTTGCTCACAATAAAATATAGCTTTAATTTATTTAATGAAGGACACAAATAGCGAAGAGACTTTAGTATATAAAGAAAGTATTCTATATACCTTTTCTTTTCTTTTATTGTTGTTTATAATATAGTAAATATTTATATTTATAGTAAATATTTAGTTTATATATTTAAAATTTAAATGAAAATAATATAGTAAATATTTATATTTATATGTATATATATATAAATATTTACTATATTATTTTCATTTAAATTTTAAATATATAAACTTAGCATAGTTTGGTACATAAATAATAATCTCAGATATCAAAAAATTGTTAAAGAAACATAAAATCTAAAATCACATCTGGTCAGAAGAAATTTACAAAAACAATACATTTTCTGCAAGCGTTATTAAATTATAAGTTTCGTAAGTCTATTTAAGCTTTAGATATTGCCTTGGTGCAGATATGACATTAACGTCGCGCATAAAGTTCACATACATACATATAAATAAGTATGTAGTTAAGACGTATGAATTTGCAGTGTGTAAGGAAAGTATATTATGATTACTGAAACATACTTTTTATAAAATATTTTACTGATAGTATTTCATTTTCAGTTATGTTTTTTATGCATAACTTATAAATTATCTAAGTGGATATATTATATTCATCAAGTTCAATAAAATGAAAGTATCAAAGTTCCTAATTACGACATACATGCATTCTTTGTTTCACAAAATCCAATATTAACATTGAGTATCTGTATCATTCTACAATAGATGCTAGAACGGCTATAGTATATATTCAAACTTAAAATTGAGATTAAACAAGTAAGAGTGCTCTAGTTGAGACTGCTCGACTAGGAGATACCCTGAACTCTGCGAAGGTCCGACATGGTGTGCATGTACACGCAATAGAACGCGATCTGCTAACTGCGCAGTTTATGCAGCGACTACGCTTGAGTTGCTATATGCTATATTATAGAAACTTGGACTTAGATGGACTTTCGTAATCAAACTTTTGAATCGTAATAATGACATTTATATGTATGTAATTGCCAAAGCACAAGTCCCTAGTATCTGAAATAGGTTTTTTGAAAAGTTAGGGGGAAGTGGTATTAAGATAAAAAAACTACAAAATGTCTGTACTTATTACACGGATACACACAGTAAATCTAAAATCTATTGCTAATGGTAATGGTAATGGTATTCAAGTATATATATTCTCATTTTCAATGGGCTTAGGGCATAAAAATAAATATAACTTAAAACTAAACTTTCAACACAATTTTAAATTTTTATTCTATTAAAAGAGGGCGTATGATAGTTCCCCCGATTCTCTACAATAAATATAAATATATATATATATATATATATATATATATATATATATATATATATATATATATTCGGCGTATGTATAGAAAACCGCCATTTTGCCATAGGTAGCGCCAAAATTGTAAATCGATTGTTAAGTATGATCAAAATTGATACATAGTCATCTGAGACGTCTGTCAACAACTCTACAGAATCTTGCTTGTCTATTTTTACATAAAATGGCGAAATTCAAGCCGAACAAGGGTCAGTTGCGGGAAATATTGCTTTTTGTATTTCATTCGAAAAATTCAGCTCAGGCGCATCGAATGATTGTAGAAACTTATGGTGACAGTTGTATTAGTGAAAGAACGTGTCAAGAATGGTTTCAAAAGTTTAAAAACGGCAAATATACAGTCACAGGCAGGGACATTCATGGCTCGAAGCTGATGTTGTGTATCTGGTAGAACCAGCTAGGCGTAGCTTACTATGAACTCTTGAAACCAGGCGAAATATTGCAGGAGCATTTTTTTTCGGACGCAACTAATGTGTTTGAGTCAAGCGTTAAAAGAAAATCGCCAGCAATAGTCAGAAAGACACGACAAGGTGATACTTCTGCATGATAACGCTCGGCCACATGCCGTACTCTCCTGACATCACCGCATCGGATTTTTATACCCTGAACCCATTGAAAATGGGAAATCAGGGTATAATGTTTTTGTGAAAATGTATGTAACAGGCAGAAGGAAGCGTGGCAGACCCCATAAAGTATATATATTCTTGATCAGGGAGACGAGCTGAGTTGATATAGCCATGTCCGTCTGTCCGTCTGTCCGTCTGTCCGTCTGTCCGTCCGTGTGAACGCAGCGATCTCGTAAACCACAAAAGCTAGATATTTAAAATTTAAAATGTATACTCGTGTATACCATACGCAGCCCGAGTTTATCTTTGTTTTTCGATAACTCATGCCATTTCCTTATTATCGATAAAAATCGATAATTTTTCTTCGTTTTTGAATACCGTTATAGCTATAGATTTCAGATTTACTGTGTATATCCGTGTAATGAATACAAACATTTTGTTATTTTTGGATTTTGGATACCATGCGCGCTTACCCCCAAATTTGGAAAAAACGTATTTCAAATACTAGAGACTTGTGCTTTGACAAATACATACATGAGTGTCATTATTACGCTGTAAAAGTTTGATTACGAAAGTCCAAATAAGTTTCCAAAATATAGCCCATACTGCAGCCCAAGCGATGCCCGCGCGCAATTGCTGCGTAAACTGCGCAGCAGCAGAGAAAGTGCTTGTGCGTGCGTGTGCATGTGTGTGTGTGTATGTGTTGTTTGTATATATGTATATATAAAAGAAGCGTAAAATGATTTGAATATCGCATCTTTGCAGGGTTCAGGGTATCTCTTAGTCGCAGTCTCGACTAGAGCACTCTTACTTGTTACTTATTCCGATTGAATTCAAAAGCTGCCAGAAAGATGGGAAAAAGTTGTGGCTAGAGATGGAAATTATTTTGAACAATGAGTATGAAACGATTTTTTTCCAATGATGCCTCAATTTTTTGTTGAATAAGTTTTCTTCTAAGGAAATGGGATGAGTTATAAAAAACCGATAAACTCGTACTGCGTCTGGTATATATATATATATATTTCAAATTTCAAATCTCTTGCTTTTGTGGTTTACGAGATCGCTGCGTTCACACGGACGGACGGATAGACTGACATGGCTATCTACCTGTTACATACATTTGACACTTTAACAAAACCAATCTACCCTGATTTCTCATTTTCAATGGGTTCAGAAAAAGTAAGAAAACTCTAGTCGGGGTGCCCGACTAAGAGATACCCTAAGCCCCGAATAATCTGGGTTTTGAAATATACGCAGTTTTGTATTTATAAGCACAGAAAAAAGTGTAAGCTTATAAAAATTTACGAATGAAAAAACATGTTTTGGCTGTGTTTGAACTCGCACCTTTATAGTCAAATATTTTTTTTAAATGAAACAAGTAAGAGTACTCTAGTCAAGACTGCTCCACTAGGAGATACTCTGAACCCTGCGAGGGTCCGATATTCATATATATATATATATATATATATATATATATATATATATGTGAGAGATAGAGAGAGAGAGAGAGAGGAATAGAGTGAGGGAGAAAGATAATATATATGAGCAACTCAAAGAAATATATGTAAATCGCTAAGTTGAGTAGCAAAATCGCTTCTTAGGGCATGCATATGCCATAGTTACATTCATTCTGGTTATGTAAGTTGATCAGAATTAAGATCAAGCATCATATTTACATCAAGTTTATTTACAAGAACAAAACAATGCAAGCACATAATTATTGAGGTATATTGGGATTTCGAATTACGACTCGATGACTGTAGCAAACGCAACAATTTCTGCTTCCCTCTCCCTATGTATCACTTTTTATCCTACTTATATACTATTTACTATTACTTTTTCCTCTTTACGCACATTCTGTTATTTGATACATACATATCGACTGTCTTTTTAAAAAATATAATAAATCTATATGCATATAATATTTATTAAATTTTTTTTAAGATTGCGCGGAAATTAAGGATTGGTTTTAATAGCTGTATATATGTATATATATATATGTACATATATTTTATGATTTCAAGGTTATTTATTTTTCCTCCATATATATATATATATATATATATATATATATATATATGTGTGTGTGTGTGTGTGTGTGTGTGTGTGTGTGTATTATATATGCATATATATCCGTATGAACGCAAACTATTTCGCCGCTGTTGACGGTAGAGACTTGAAATTTGGAATACACACGCATATAGCGTCGACTTTACCCGATACACCCACTAGGGGCGTGGCGAATCGTAAAATGTCTTTTCCGGTATCTCATAAACCCTCTTAATTGAAGTACTAGAGCGTTGAAATTTAGAATTTATACTCGCGTTGGCAATCCAAAATCTCTGCTCGACTGCGCGACTAGGAGCCAATATTCCAAACATTCTATGCTTCTTTACATAGACATATATACATATATATGTATACAAGCAACAAATGCACACACACATACGCGTATACTCACGCATAAGCATGCGCTTTGCTAACTGCGCTGTTTACGCAGCGACTGCGCTTGGGCTGCAATATGCCAATACTTGTATTATGAGAACTTCATTGTTGAATAAATTTTTTTTAGCTGCACGTTCTTATTCAAACTTTCAGAGCGTGATTATGTCTAGCATATGTGTGTATTTGCCACAGCACAAGTCTCTAGTATTTGAAATACGTGTTTTGAAAATTTGAGGCAAAGGGGGCATGGCATCTAAAAAAAATAAATAAAACCGAAATTGTATAAAATATACATTCAATTAATACAAAGTTTAGGGACTCTTACTGCAAAGACGTACGAGATAAAATCTTATAAATAGACTTAGTTCGTCACGCCTCCTTCTGCCTGTTACATACATTTGACATTTTAACAAAACCATTATACCCCAATTTCCATTTTTCAATGGGTTCAGGGTTTAACAAACAAGAGTGCTCTAGTCGAGATACCCTGAACCCTGAGAAGATCCGATATTTCAATCACTTTACGTTTATTTTATACATACATATATACAAACAACACATACATACACACATGCACACATGAGCACGCGCTCTGCTACTGTGCAATTTGGCAGTTCATATTTATATTTTTTTGCTTTTTCAATTATATTTTGTAATAAAGGCCAAATTTAGTATATTCTTATACATTCAAGTATATAGTTAGTAGATTTAACTTTTAAGTTTGTTTGCATATTTGAAAAATAATCACTAAAACGCAAACCTAATTGTAGACAAAATTTGTTATTTATACCCTGAACCCATTGAAAATCGGAAATCAGGGTATAATGTTTTTGTGGAAAGTATGTAACAGGCAGAAGAAAGCGTGGCAGACCCCATAAAGTATATATATTCTTGATCAGCTAGATAAGTTGAGTCGATACAGCCATGTCCGTCTGTCCGTCCGTCCGTCCGTCGATCTCGTAAACCACAAAAGCTAGAGATCTGAAATTTGAAATGTATACTCGTGTATACTCTACGCAGTACGAGTTTATCATTTTTTTTCGATAACTCATCCCGTTTCTTTATAATCTATGAAAATCGATAATTTTGCTTTTTACATAAAAGAAGCGTAAAATGATTGGAATATCGGATCTTCGCAAAGTTCAGGGTATCTCCTAGTCGAGCAGTCTCGACTAGAGTACTCTTACTTGTTTTTAATTGTCTATATGCATACGAGATATTTTGTAAAAAAGTCAATATGTTTTATTAAATATTTTATTTAATATTATGTTTATTTATTAAAAAAGACTGAAATTGAAGCAAAACTGAATATAAATTTTGAACTGAATGTGTAAAATGTGTTAAAATGCAAAGTAATGCCCAGAGATGTACGTGTTTATAAAAGCATATAAGAAAATGCGTGTACGAATTCAGATGTCATATATGTGTGAATATAATATGTGTTTATATATGTTCATAAAGCTAGAAGAAATATGGGTTATCTATGCTCATATATGTTGGTCTATTATCTAAATGATAGTTTGCATTGAATATGTGTATAAAGAGAAAGAGAGAGAGAGAGATAGAGAGAGATAGAGAGAGAGAGAGAGAGAGAGAGTACATGCCGTTGGTACTGGCGATGTGTATACCGCATGTGTGGGCATACAGTAACGAAATGGGGGCGGTCCGTCAGTGTTAGCGGCAGCTGTAGTAACATCCAAAGTGCCTTGATCCATGCTAGTGTTGCCCTGACTAGATGAAGCGCCGGCGACAGTGGAACCAGCTTCATTGGGCGGTCCAGTCCCATCTGCGCCGCCTTCCTTTATTGTCTTAACTTTATCCTTTTTGTTGTCATGTTTGCGCAGCTAAATTTTGTAAACCGAGTATACAATACAGTTGTACGTACCAAAAACAATTTATATATGTACAAAGTACTTAAGAATGTGTTAAACAAGATCAAGATCACCTTGATTACGTTCATCAACAGTGTTCTTATTATTTAAATATTGCGATAATTAATAGAGTGATCACTAATCATAGTTTGTTTATAGTGTGCTTAAGCGTTCAATTGCGAACGACTTCACCTTTTGTTTTACAGATACTATGTATGTATATATAATGTTCAAACTAGATTTAAGCTCTTATAATAATAATAATCATTTAAAGATCGATAAGTCGGTCTAATTAATCTCAGTTTTTCCTTTTCTGTTTTTATTTCTTTTTTTCTCCACACCAATTTGTATTCTATTATCTATATATGTATATTATATATACATACATACACATACATACATATATATATATATATATATACTCGTATATATGTATATATATATATATATATATATATATATATATATATATATATATATATATATATGTGTGTGTGTGTGTGTGTGTGTGTGTGTGTGTATGTACGTATAAGCGATATTAGAAAAAAACGTTGTTCTCCAAACTTGGTGTTAGTCGCGTTTTTAAGTTAGATGTGAAATGTAGAAATATATAATCAATTAAAATGGAATAAACAAGTTGGCTGATTATTTTACAGAATTGAAATTCAGATCTATTTTTAAGTTTATAAGCATTCAATCTGTATAGATCCGTAGATTGATTAGCCAAGAATTAAAACGTGCTTCTCTGTCAAAATAGCTCTAATATATACACATATAGAAATAGATCCGATCGAGTTGCAAATTAAAGGAAAATGTATGTAATATAATCGGAGGGTGCTGCTCTTTTGGGAGGTGGGTTAAACACACAACATATACATATACATATAGATATACATACAAAGAGACGAAGTAACATCGTATTCATATATACGTGGTAGACACACAGGTGGTAAAATTCAAACAATAAGTCAAACTATAAAAGTAAGGTTAATTAAAAAATGTAGTATTTTATGTAGAATATTACATATACATTAATTGATATACCAAAAAATAAATAAAGTTTTACATAATGCATAAAGAGTGCTGCTAGACACCTGAGTGTGTGCATACCAATAGATATATTAGATATACAATGCACACACTTTCGCTCATATCGGAATAGTAGGTAGCAGCTACATATAAGATTTGCCGACAGACATTTAAGCAACACACCTAAAAGAAATTAGTTTATTCGTAGCACAAGTGTAGACGCAGCACAGTGTAAGAGTAATAGTATAAGATGAACATCTTGCATAATACTTACATTTAACTGTATATCGTCATGAAACTTACACATAACATACATACCTGCATGTATGTATTTAACATACATTTATGCTTATGCATTTTATGCTTATCAATTTTCTTGACAGCGACAACTTACTTCGCCATAGTGCTCTTCATTTTGCTGCAGTAGATCAACACAAAGCTCGGCCAAATGTATCAAGTCCTCAAGTTTTTTAGGTGGTGGTACAATCAGTTCACCACGTAAATCCTCTGTGAACAATTGATTAACAATTTTACATTTGATAACAACAGAAGTGGATGCCAGTACTAATTTACCTTCGATTTTAGCTTCAGCTGATAGCCTTGTGTAGTTGACAAGCGCAGCAGTCTCCAAGCTTTTTTTAATCATTTGTCGCACTTCTTCGGGTGGTACTGGGGTAACGATATCCTTCATTAGAACCCTTTCGAGTAAGGATAAAGTTGCTTTCAAGGCCCCTTCGGGCCGACCGAACGGGAAGCAATATCTAAAATTTGTTATTTGATACTCAAGTAGCTGACGCAAACGTTCTTTTATTTCCGAAAACTTCTCCTTTTCCTCATGTGTTATACTACCCACACCATCCGGCCTATAATAGTAACAACAATAATAATTATGTGTAATTATTCTGTTTTTTTTATATAAGATAGGATAGTATGTCACCTATTGCCGTGCACATGGCTTGCGCAGAATGCAAACGAATAATGAATCAATGTTGGATCAATCATATGCTGTTTTTCAGCACGATCCAAAAGATCGGAAAGATAACATAAATGTCGATAGCAGCCACGCACGCCATATCGAGCGCAGTACTCGTCCAAAACAAAAACTTGTCCTGGACTAAACCATCCCTATTAAAAAATAAATACAATTACACATCAAAACAATTTATAAACAATTTTACAATGACTTACCAAAGAGGCATACGGATCATTTAATCGGTACTCAAGTGTTAGATTTTGTAATGTCTTAAACAAGCTTGCATGATCAAATGTACACGGATCTGCACTTATATAATCCTCCATTCCATGCTTCCGTGCTTTATCCGCATCTACATATGCAAATATGTTATTTATTGTATATTATAACCATCACATTATAACTATAAAAAATTCACTTGAACGAAATTAATCAAAGTAATGTCGCCCATATAAATAATAAATAATAGAAGAAACAACTTATTTAAACTAAATTTAAGTTACTATTCATATCATTTGATTTCATATCACTTGCTAGATTATTTAAGGAGTTGACTTACCCCCTTGAATCTTAGACATGGCTGAATTTTTGTCTTGCGTTATCGGTGGCGTGGGCTTATGAGACTGACCAGTTGCTCTATACATTGCCATAACCCAAAGACTGCATTCGTTTTCATCGTCACATGCAAAAGCAATGCTGTCACCTTCGCGCACCGCATTAAAGAAAAATCGGCCACCATTCAAATCGATTCCGAACATAAGATTGGCTATAAATACAAATTTGATTGCATATTTTAAAAAAAATTAATTTTCTTATTATATATATAATATATATACCTTCAGATCGGAAAGTACTTGGAAATTCTCATTTAAAAAAGCCGTGCTCGATATTTTTAAAAATTTCTTTTTTTGTTATGTTGGTAGGAGTGTCCTCAGTTACTAATAGTAACTTACTATGCTGAAAAAACCGCCATCTGCCAACCGGAGTATTTACAGGAACTGTCCAAACCAGTCAACCTCAGTAGTGTGTTTCGATTTTTACAATGGAACAATTTTTGAGCAACGAATTTGCATTAAATTTTGTGTTTCCAGCGAAATTTCGAGGGCGAAATCGTTGCGAATATAGAAGGCTTATGGGGAGGGACTCTGCTCTATCAAAAACTCAAGCCTACAATTGGTACAAAACCTTTAAAGGCGGTCGGAAATCCGTCGAAGACTTGGCCTCTACCACTGACGAAAACATAAAAAAAAAAGTACAAAAAATCTTGCTCGAAAAAAATGTAAGTGTTAGAGAGCTAGCACGTGAAATGGACATTGGTCGTGAGCAAGCTCGTTTGACTTTGATGGACCATTTGAGCATGAGTCGCGTCGCCGCTCAGCGCGTTCCAAAAGAGCTGAATTTGTACCAAAAAACACCAGTACAAGAAACGATTACTAGACCAAAAATGTGGTAAATACCATTGATCAGCCAACGTATTCGCCAGATTTGGCTCCCTCGGATTTTCTCCTGTTTGCAAAACTAAAATTGCCCCTCCGTGGAACGCGTTTTGATTCGATAGAAGACATAAAACAAAATTCGAAACACAATACTAATGTCGACTGGTTTGGATTGCGCTTATTTTTGGAATAGTAACTGAGGACAGTAATACCAACAAAACAAAAAACAAAATTTTCAAAAATATTCAAACGGGATTTTTATACCCTGAACCCATTGAAAATGTGAAATCAGGGTATAATGTTTTTGTGAAAATGTATGTAACAGGCAGAAGGAAGCGTGGCAGACCAGATAAAGTATATATATATTCTTGATCAGCATGATAAGCTGAGTCAATATAGCCATGTTCGTCTGTCCGTCCGTCCATGTGAACGCAACGATCATTTTCATTTTTTTCGATAACTCATCCCATTTGCTTATTATCGATGAAAATCGATAATTTTGCTTCGTTTTTTAAGAGTAACTTGAATACCGGTATATCTATAGATTTTAGATTTACTGTGTATATCAGCGTAATGAATACAAACATTTTGTAATTTTTAGATTTTGGATACCACGACCCTTCCCCCTAATTTGAAACGTATTTAAAATACTAGAGACTTGTGCTTTGGTAAATACATGCATATAAATGTCATTAGTACGCCCTAAAAGTTTGATTACGAAAGTCTATCTAGAAGAAAACTAATTCAATTTTTCAATTTTGGGGGGAAGGGGGCGTGGTATCCAAAATCCAAAAATTGCAAAATGTTTGTATTCATTACACGGATACACACAGTAAATCTGAAATCTATAGCTATAACGGTATTCAAAAACGAAGAAAAGTTATCGATTTTTATCGATAATAAGGAAATGGGATGAGTTATCGAAAAAAAATGATAAACTCGTACTGCGTAGGATATACACGAGTATACATTTCAAATTTCAGATCTCTAGCTTTTGTGGTTTGCGAGATCACTGCGTTCACACGGACGGACGGACGGACGGACGGACGGACGGACGGACAGACGGACATGGCCATATCGACTCAGTTTGTCGAGCTGATCAAGAATATATATACTTTATGGGGTCTGCCATGTCTCCTTCTGCCTGATACATACATTTTCGCAAAAACATACCCTGATTTCCCATTTTCAATGGGTTCAGGGTATAAAAACTGAAAGCTTAAATTGTAGAGAGTTCAAAGGAAAGCACACAATTTATTGAAATTTAGGCATACAAAATGAAGAGTTTTTGTGATTGACAAGTGTAACGGACGAAAGTGTCTGGTTGGTCTGGTAAGTTGCCCTAAGAAAGAAAGGTTAAAAATATATCAACTGGTAACCACCAACTAATGTAAGAACACAATCGCACGGATTGTTCTACGATTGATTAACAATTGAAGATAGAAAAGGAGCCTAATACAGTAAGAAGGTATAGCGTTTACTGTAACATTAACTACTCTCTATATAGACATACCACTGGCAGCTTCGATGTAATCAACTGTATATCCATCTAGCTGCATCATCTCGGACGGTTCCGATTTCTTTTCCTTATAGCTACACATTGCAAATGTGTATTGAGATACTTGAACTAACACAAAATAGCGACGTTTCCACTTTTTCCACACAGATTTTCCAATTGCAAA
Organism: Drosophila leonis; assembly: GCA_035045365.1. NCBI lineage: Eukaryota > Metazoa > Arthropoda > Insecta > Diptera > Drosophilidae > Drosophila > Drosophila leonis. The sequence goes on along the minus strand of JAWNPC010000120.1, from coordinate 763,581 downwards.
CAGATGTCTAAGAAAAAATTTCATATATAAAATATATTATTCAAAAATATGGATCTGATAACCATAGTTTACATACCCACAGTGCTTCATATTCAACGGTTTGTCGAGCCTGCATGCTATCTTGATCCGTACATCCTGATCGGGTAAATTTTTGGGTACGATCATGCGATGCCATTCAGGAGACTTGATTGGAGAACAAAATAATTGAATATATTAAACATATTGAATTAAAAAACTATGTGAATTCAGATGTTGCTAACTTTGGATGAAAGGGGTGTAGGCTTAATGGTGACTTTTCCCAACTCCTTATCCTCCAGTGCGAGCATTCCAGGATTTTCTGTATAAAGCTTCACTTTAACGACAGGCAAAGGATGAGTAGTAGTAAAATCGCCCTGAGTATCCCACCTGTAAACGATTTGTAATTGGATATTATTATATTGACATTAACATTAAAACAAGAGCGTGATGTCTCTTACATTGGTTTCGATGCCTCAGCTTGATCAGTTTGCAATTTTTCCCCATTTTCAACCTCCATTGTACAGTAGACAATCCGATTAGGGGCTAAAGACTTGAGGCCTTTTACTTCCATTACAATTACTTCTAATTGAAATGTGAGTACAACATCTAATTTAGTTAATTGTGTAGTACCATCTTCTGAGTCACCTTCTAGCTTGGACAGGGATCCATGGGAGCGCAGAATCATTTTTCTGATTACATAAATAAAATTGATCTTCTTTATAACTATTATTATCAATATACCTTTCAGAGAACTTACAAAAATGATGGTGTGCTGCAATTTTCGAAGCAGAGAGAGAGAGAGAGAGAGAGAGCGAGAGAGAGAGAGATAGAAAGAGAGAGAGAGAGAGAGTTAATAGAATAGAGAGGAAGACATTAAACAAATACTTGCTTATTATTGAACAGATTTTTACCTGTGGTTATAACGTTTCAATTTCTGTAGCCCATATTTACTGTCCATATTTCCTTTTGATACGGGAAGAGATTCCAAGTTAGCCATCAGTAGATTAATAGATGATTTTAATTCCTCAATGTATAAAGACTCCATTTCCTTAAGCACAAACTTTGGCATCAGCTTTCGATTCTTCTCCATTTCTCCAACACGCTGCATTCGTCCATCCAATTCTCGTCTGATGGCTGCAGCCTGCTCATCAGCAGAATCGAGCTAATAGAGATCGTACATAAATATTATAAAAATAATATAATAAAATCCACTAATAAGATTTTGTTGTGCGAACTTTTTGTTTAAACATATCAAAGAGTTCTTTACAAGTTCTTTACAACAGCCCTTTACTTAGCATCGAACATTAATAATAACTTTTACACTATTAACCATATTCCGATCATAATTTCCATTTTATAACGCGCTACCGACTGCAGAATACTCATTAACGGTCGAAGCCCTACCAACTCCATTCTCCGATTTGCCTCGTCCCCAATTGGTATATATCTATAATTTTTGACAAATCAACCGAGGAGAGCAACAGTAATTTAGTCCGTAAATTTGAATTGCTAGTTTTAAAATCAAACAAGAATTACTCAAAGCCAAAGCAAGTCAAATCGACACATTACTCTCAAACTCTTACCCGAACTCTCGCAAACATAACCTCTGGAAACTTACAAAAAACATAAATAGACAATTTAAAAGACACAAATAATCTAGTCGAGACTGTTCGACTAGGAGATACCCTGTGCCCTGAGAATATCCGATATTCCAATCACTTTACGCTTATTTTATATGTACATACATACATGACAAACAACACATACCCACACACACACATTCACACGCACGCATAAGCAAGCGCTTTGCTAACTGCGCAATTTACGCAGCGACTGCGCTTGGGCTGCAATATGCCTATATTATGCCTATATTATGGGAACTTCATTGTTCAATAAGTTTTTTTGTAGATGGACTTTCGTAATCAAACTCAGAGCATGATTATGTCATTCATAAGTATGTGTGTATTTGTCAAAGCATAAGTATCTAGTATTTGAAATACGTTTTTGATAATTAGCGGCGAAGGGGGCGTGGTGTCCAAAATATCACAAACAGCAAAATTGTATTAAACACACATAAAACTAAATACAAAGTTTGGGGACTCTAACTGCAACGACGCACAGTGGGGCCTTTGCTCATTTTGCGTTGCAAAAAACATAAATTTCGAAAAAAGCAATGTGTTTTCAAAATTAAAATGACAAATGACAGAAAATTCTTCAAGCTTTGAAATGATTTTATGCACAGGGTGAATCGTTAACAAAGTGCTTCGCCGTTTTATGTCTAACATGAAAAATGTAATTTTGTCAAATAATACGTGTTTTTATATGAAACAATTTAATTTCTTTTCTTTGTAAATGAATAAATATAATTATTTATAGTAAATATGACTAGAAAAATAAATTTAAACACATTTTTGAAAATTAAAAAAAAAATTTTTTTTAACCTCCGTCGGCATTCTACCTGCTGCGTGCAGTTGCGCGTAAATTTTACCTTTTTTGTGCGTTTGTATGATGATGTTGCTTTGGTTTTTGTTGTTAGAAAAGCAAATGGGCAAATTCGGGCAACCAATGTTTTATAAATATGATAGAGGAGAACTTCCTTAATATTTATATATAAGCCATATTTCAAGAATCACTGAGAATCAAAAGATGCAGTCTACCAAAGTTGAAAAAGGCTATAAAATTTAGAGGTTAACTAAAAATTGCTAGCTCCTCTACAAATAAGCAGAATATCAAATTTGTTGTTTATTTTTTTAAATTGTTAAAAAGAGCCAATCTTTAAAACGATACTAAAATATCATTTATTTGTGCATTAGATTTCTTGCAATCCAATTGACAAATGGAACATTTTTTCGCTCTTTTTTCTCATTTTGCAAATGTAGTCAACTTTGAAATGCCATATTTACCCTTAAAATTCATTTATTTCCAAAAATCTTCTGGCCCTCTGGTTAACTATCTTTACAGATGCTATACAGGGACCTTTAAACAAACAAGTAAAAGTGCTCTAGTCGAGACTGCTCGACTAAGAGATACCCTGAACCCTGCGAAAATGCGATATTCAAATCACTTAACGCTTCTTTTATATATCGTATACATATGTATATACGACCAGCACATACAGACACACACACATGCACACGCACGCATAAGCACTTGCTTTGCTACTGCGCAGTTTACGCAGCGACTACGAGTGGGCTGCGCTTGGGCTGCAGTATGGGCTATGGAAACTATGGACTTATTTGTTGAATTAGTTTTCTTCTAGATAGACTTTCGTAATCAAATTTTTAGGGCGTACTAATGACATTTATATGCATGTATTTACCAAAGCACAAGTCTCTAGTATTTTAAATACGTTTCAAATTAGGGGGAAGGGTCGTGGTATCCAAAATCTAAAAATTACAAAATGTTTGTATGCATTACGCTGATATACACAGTAAATCAAAAATCTATAGATATACCGGTATTCAAGTTACTCTTAAAAAACGAAGCAAAATTATCGATTTTCATCGTTAATAAGGAAATGGGATGAGTTATCGAAAAAAATGATAAACTCGTACTGCGTAGGGTATACACGAGTATATATTTCAAATTTCAGATCTCTGGTTTACGAGATCGCTGCGTTCATATGGCCGGACGAACATGGCTATACCGACTCAGCTTATCGAACTGATCTAGGATATATATACTTTATGGGGTCTGCCACGCTTCCTTCTGCCTGTTACATACATTTTCACAAAAACATTATACCCTGATTTTCCATTTGCAATGGGTTCATGGTATAACAAGACAAACAAAGTCTCTAGCTCTTATAGATTATGAGATCAACGCGTTCATACATACGGACTGACAGACAGAAAATGGTAAACCACAGCCTTTGCAAGGCTAATATGAAACTCTCCAAGGAAAAAATTCAGTTTTTAAAGGAAGCATCGAGTACATCGGATTCATAGTAGCCAGGAGCGGTGCAAAGACCGATCCCGAACAAGTAAGAGCCATTCAAGAGTATCCAGAACCAAAAGCACTTTTCGACCTATGGTCGTTTCAAGGCCTTGCCAGCTGTTACAGGTGTTTTGTTAAAGACTTTGCTGCAATCGCAAAGCCACTAACAAATTTGTTTAAAGGGGAAAACGGCTCCACAAGTACACACATTTCTAAGAAGACTGTTATAGATTTCGGCAATATACAGAGAGACGCATTCGAAAGGTTAAGAAACTCACTGTCAAAAATGAAAGGGAGCTATTAGCCATAGAGTGGGCACTAGGTAAGCTACAGCAATATCTGTATGGCACACGTGACATCAATATTTATATGCCCACCAACCTCTTAGATGCATAGAGATAGAAGGCGTATATTGATGAGCATAACGCAAAGATTCACTATAAACCACGTAAAGAAACAAGTAAGAAAACTCTAGTCGGTGGTGACCGACTAGGAGATCCCCTGAACCACGTCCGATCTGCGTTTTTAAATATATTTCGTATCTTGTATACATTACAGACTTATACAAAATTTAATTAAATTGCCAATCTTGCACTTTCACAATCAAAAACCATGTTTGACAAAAAAGTAGTTTTTGTTTTAAGAATAATATAAATAAAAATGTAATAAAAGAAAAAAAGAATCAAGTAAGAGTGCTCTAGTCGAGACTGCTCGACTAAGAGATACCCTGAACACTGGGAAGATGCGATATTGAAATCACTTTATGCTTCTTTTATACATACATATATACAAACAACACATACACACACACACACACATGGACACGCACGCACAAGCACTTGCTCTGCTACTGCCATTTTCCGAAATGCCGAAATGCATTTTCCGATTTGCCACGCCTCTAGTGGGCGTATCGGGAAAATCTTGACACTTTATAATTCGAGGATATACACGAGTATATGTTCCGAATTTCAAGTCTTTAGCTTCAATAGACAGACGGACAGACAGATGGACAGACGGACGGACAGACTGACGGACAGACGGACGGACAGCAAGACGGACATTGCACAAAACCAAAATACTCTTTTTCCCTTTGGGAACACAGTATAACAAGTAAGAGTCCTCTAGTCGAGACTGCTCAACTAAGAGATACCCTGAACCCTGCTCCGATATTCCGATCACTTTACGCTTCTTCTATATATACATTACAAACAATACATGCACACACATGCACACGCACGCATAAGCACGCGCTCTGGTAACTGCCAAGTTTACTGCGCTTGGGCTGCAGTATGGGCTATATTATGGAAACTTCGTTGTTGTATAATTTTTTTTTGTAGATTGACTTTCGTAATCAAACTTTTATGCGTAATAGTGACATTTTTATACCTCGAACCCATTGAAAATGGGAAATCAGGGTATAATATTTTTGTGAAAATGCAGTTTTGTTGTTCTAATTCTTTAAGCAAATTGAGAAAAGTATAACAAATCGTCATTGGCCGTTTTTAAAACACTGCGAATTCATAAAAACTATACAAAACAAGTTAGAAAACTCTAGTCGGGGGTACCCGACTAGGAGATCCCCTGAACCCCGTCCGATATGCGTTTTTAAATATATTCCGTATCTTGTATACATTACAAACTTATACAAAATTTAATTAAATTGCTAATCTTGCACTTTCACAATCAAATAGCATGTTTTTTTTTTTTAAGAATATAATATAATTTTTAAAGAGTAATAATAATTTAATAAAAGAAACAAAATAAAAAATTTAGAAAATACGACATAAAAGTATTTGACATCGGCGAGGTTTGAACCCAGACCTGCAAAGGCACGGTGTGCCCCGCTTCTGTCAACACCGCCACTGCACTGCTTAGACAAGCAGTAGCAAATTTGAAACTAAAGGCAGTTCAGAATTATAACAAAATTCACGCAGTCAGCTGTAATTGTTGTGATTCTTAGAACAGACAAGAATGCTCGCATTCGAATGTCTCAATGTATGTGTGCACATAGGAAAAATGAAAACGGGGGTGGGTTTCTGGTCACATGTTGCAATTGACAAAACGTTTTGTTTAATTACTTCTGTGATACTTAATGGATTTCAATGAAATGTTCAGCATATGATCTACATATTATATTGAATATTTCGCAGTTGTATAAAATCGCAAACTCATTCACATATTGACTATATTTGCAACTAACCTTTAATTTGAAAATTTTTGAAAAATTTTGAACCAATATCCAAAATATAACAAAAACCGAAATTGTATAAAATATAAATGAAACTAAATGCAAAATTTGGAGACTCTAGCTCCAAAGATGTACGAGATATAATTTATTAACTTCATTTCGATAAGGTTTTTAATCGATAACAAAAGAACGGGAAAAGTTATCGATTTTCTAAAACAAACTCGATATGCGCCTGCTATACATGGACTTCCAAAAAAAGTTTCAAGTCTCTAGCTCTTAAAGGTTCTGAGATCGACGCGTTCATACATACGGACAGACGGACAGGGCCAAATCGACTCAGCTCGTCTCCCTGATCACGCCCCCTTCTGCCTGTTACATACATTTGAAAGCTTAACAAAACCATTATACCTTGAATTATCATTTTCAATGGGTTCAGGGTATCAAAATTCCCGAAATATCAGATAAATATATATATATATATATACAAGGTGCAATTCAAAAGTTCCAGGACTTCCAGGATTTCGCGCTTTCTAGTGGCGCCATTGTCTATTTCTCTGTCATGTTGTGTCCAATTTTCATGACATTCGGACGTATAGAAGCCGAGATATCGCGCTAAAAGTGACAGTACTTTTGTTGTGTCCGTCGAACAAAGAGCGAACATCAAGTTTTGTTTTAAACTTGGTAAAACATTTACCGAAACTCATCAAATGATGAAAAAAGTTTATGGCGACGATTGTCTATCCCGTAGCCGCATTCACGAGTGGTTTAAACGTTTTCGCGACTTCTACTTGTTCGGAAAACTTCATTTGGCAATGAAAGGAAAACGGTATGCTGACATTGATGCTATTCAAAAGGCTTCGACCGCCATACTCAACGCCATACCGAAGGATGACCTAAAAAAGTCATTTGATAATATTCTTGATCGTGCAAATCGTTGTATTCAGTCCGAAGGGGACTATTTCGAAGGCGACCAATAAAATTTTTACCAAAGAAAATCTATTTTTTATTTTTTTTATAAAGTCCTGGAACTTTTGAATTGCACCTTGTAGATAGATAGATATAGAATGCTAACATGCTCCAGTGTCAATACACTGCACAATAATAACTCTAGCACACACTACAAAATAAAGCAAGTAAGAATGTTTCATTCATACTGCTAATACTTGGTAACAGTCCAAAATTAGTTGAATGTATTTAAAAATCAATATTCCTGATTCGTGGGCCATATCTCTGAAGGAGATGATCCTTCTGCAATTAGATGATTTTAACTCAAAAACTCTGGAACTATCGTCACGCTACTTGGCGTGGATATATAATTTTTAGAGACAGTGTGAAAATAGAAATGTCGTAGCTGAACCTTACAAGTTTATGTTCAATTTAGAATAGTTCAATAGCTTCATATAAATAAATCAACAATATATGTACAGGATCATATTTTATCCCTTAATATTTTTTAATAAAAATATACATAGTAATCTTACCATTAAGGCATTAAATAGAATTTGATGCTCGAACTTTTTGACAGATAATATCTGTTGGAACATATCATAGAGTTGTTCTTTAGATAGAATCAGCTCACTATTCAATGATTGTTGCATGCGCGAAGGACGTTTAGTATCCTCTTCCCCACTGCCCTTAAGAATGATGTCGAACTTAGCCATCCAAGAAGTCAACACCGTTTCCTTACTCAATCCATCAATCTCTGGTAAGGATCTATGAGGTTTATAAATAAATCAATTTCAAAATATCAATGTTAAGGCATTTTTCAAGTCATTTACCTCACTCGTTTTTCAATATTATTGCGAAAGACTTCTCGAAAATCGTGCTGCGAACATGCTCCAGACTGAACCATTTTCAAAACCCGTTCAGATTTTAGAAATACATCATGATAGCTTTGTACAGCATTTTGAAAGGCTTCATCAGCCATTATCTGTGTTTCTCCCTTTAGAAACGACTGAAAAAGACATCAAATAATTATTTAAGTCACCTAACTGGCTGATCACATAAGGCATTTTCTTTTAATAAATTCAGGCTTTAACGGCTTTGTAAACATTTATGTAACAGGTAGAAGGTGACATGGTCGACTTTATAAAGTTGATATATTCTTGATCAGGATCAACGGGCAATTCGATGATGTAGGAAAAATTAATTCACATTGTCAGTTTGAGTTCTACAACTTTGTTATTATGTTTATTATTATATTAGTTCGAAGAATTCCTTGAACAACACAGGTCTTTATTATTATATTAACTTAGTATTAAGCAAAGTTCTTCTATGAGCTTATTTCACAATTACTATTGTACATACTACGGACTACGAACTACGAATTACGAAAGAGAGAAGAGAGAGCAAAACTTTCACTGTTCACGTTCACTGCGAATGGCTCTCTGCAACTCATTCGCCAAAGATGCTGAAACATATTCAGGGATACTAAAACATTTTCAGAGATCCTACATTCGGCCCTCTTGAAAAGTCCTTCGACCCGAAGGAATTCCACATTTTCATATATTCTATCTGGTCCTTCTCCAACTTCAACTTTCTCGACCTCACATCTGCCATGATCCGTATTTTCTATTATCTTGTACGGTCCCAAATACTTTCCTTTATATTTGAATCCTGTACCGTACCTGTACTGAACATCTGTCTTCTTCCTCTTACGCCTCGTTCTTCCATCACCTTCCGCTGTTCCACCCGTCTTGCAAATTCTTCGATGTCTATGGACACCTGCTCCTACTGCAAAAGTTCCTGCTCCACCTGCTAATCTAACAGCTTCTCCTGTATCCCATCCACCTGTTCTTTCTCCTGTCCCATCTCCAGCTTCTGCAGTACCTGTTTCTCTAGCTTCTTCCCCAGCTCCTGTGTCTTTTGTTATTGCACCTATTGCAACTCCATTTGCTGGTCCTTCAACTGTGCCTTTCTTCTTGGCAACTAGCACAATTGGGTAAACATATATATATGTCTTCATCCGGCACTACATAAAATTCAATATTCAATATTTCAATGTCAATCTTTATTGCTACTATAACGCTTCCAAACGTCAAAATTTGACTGTCACCAATACCTTTAAAAATTGTTAGTCCAGACAACTTCCTGGTTCCTAACTTTCGGTACACACACTTTCGCATGAGGCACAGGTCCGCTCCAGTATCAACTAAGCCTTTACAAACTATATCCTTCAATTCTAAGCTAGAAGACGCAAAGGTACTCGACATCTTTTTTACCAACTTGTCCTCATTAACAACATTTACCAATTCCCTTTGCTCATCTTGAATTTCAACCTTGCACAGCACAGCACGATGTCCTGGCTTACCACATTTAAAACATCACAACTCTTTCTTGTGTCATCAAACTTATTTACACTTTCCTTTAGTCTTTATTGTATACCACGATATACTTTGTTCAGAACTACGCATCAATGGATCTGTATTAACAGATTCATAATTAAAATTCTCTTCCGCAACTTCTAGGCCATAATAATCCAATAGTAGAGCCTGATCGACAACAAGCGTCAACATCTCGTTTACTTCCATTTTACAAAATATTTTTAAGTAACTCAAACTATAAATTTGCTTTTATGCTGTGATTTTCCACATCAATTAATAACAGATAATTTGATGTTAATTAACAACGACCGCAAATGCTCTCTTTTCTCGTTTGCAATTTGTAGTTGTTGAAAATGTAATTGAAGTTCGCATTAGCATCCCCTGAACCCCGTCCGATCTGCGTTTTTAAATATATTATGCATCTTGTATATATCACAAACTTATACAAAATTTAATAAAATTGTCAATCTTGCACTTTCACAATCAAATAGCATGTTTGTCAAAAAAAGTAGTTTTTGTTTTAAGAATAATAGTAATTATAATTTAATAAAAGAAAAAAATAAAAAATTAAGAAAGTCCGACATCACCGAACCTGAAGTCGAACCAACATCTACTGATCAAAGCGCATCACCTCTACCAACACCGCCATGGTGTGTGTGAAAAAAAACAAGTAAGAACGTTGCAGCCGGGCGAACCAACATCTACTGATCAAAGCGCATCACCTCTACCGACACCGCCATGGTGTGTGTGAAAAAAAACAAGTAAGAACGTTGCAGCCGGGCGTTACCGACTGCAGAATACTCATTCACGACTTAAACGGTACCAGCACCATTTTCTGGTTTATCATTCCCCCAATTGGTACACACATACACATATATATATATATATATATATATATATATATATGTATATGTCGGAGAGTACTGTATGCACGCACTGTATGCGCGCGTTGCTGTTTACTGTATGTGTGAGTATTCTGTTTGGGTATTTCACCAGAAGCATAATTTCATCACATTAGTAATATTGCATCAGCCGCTAATTGTGCTGTAATTGGTTGGTAGCATTTTGTCGCTTGAAGAACGACCGTTACAGCGCGACGACAGCGTTGTAGTTTGGTTCAGTGCGAGGCAGAGAAACACAAAGAGTCAGTCGAATTTGGAATCGCGAAGCCTACGCACCGAAACTCACTGCGCTTTAAAGAGAATGGAAAGCGAGCGTTCTGTAACATCAGAAGTGGGATCGGCACCACCTCCTGCATTCTCTGAGCATCAATGGTGCATTATCCTACAAATGCAAAATCAAAACCTGTTGGAGCTTGTAAAAACCATGCAAGCATCAACACGTGAACACCAGCAAATACGTGGCGTCACTTTGCAAAATTTTTTTCTGATAACGCAGACGCTGATGCCTCAAAATGGTGCATTACCGCAGACATATGGGGCAGCCCATAGAAGGAAGCAAGCTGATCATGGCGTTAAGTGAGGCTATGGTGGGCAGTACTTCACAGTGGTTAACCTAAATTTCATATCCCGGCAATTCCCGGAATTCAAGAAATTATTTCTCTACCGCTATAAAAACAACGAGACGTCTTCGGCAATGTTTTTAAATTTGCTGAACAGCCGTCCAGCTAACGGCGAATGCCTCGCGGTTTACGCTAGTCGTTTGGTGACAACTCTAACTGCTAATTGGCAAAACAAAAACATAAAGGAAATAGCTGTTTCAGTTGTGCTCGCGCATTTGGCAAATGTGGACAACCGCTTGCAACGAATTGCTTTTACATCAAAGTTGCAAACTAGAAGCGAGCTACAATCTGAACTTGGTGCATTCACATTTCAAAAACACCGTAATGTTGACCGTGATGACGATTCTGGACCTGACATCAAGAAGAAGAGAATGGCATTGATGTGTCATTTCTGTGGGAAACCAGGCCACAAAATAGTTGAGTGCAGAAAGAAAACACAACAAAAAGCCGATGCGACACCTCAGCGGGATAAGCCGTTAGTTACCTGTTTTCAATGCCAAATCTGTAAATATTTGTTCAGTAGATGAGAAACCAGTTGATCTTACCAATCTTCACACCGAGTTGTGTGAATCTGATAAAAACAAGTTAATAAAATTACTTGAGAATTATTCCACTGCATTTATTAAGGGAACACCATCTACCCGTGTTACTACAGGTGAAATGAAAATTCGATTGGTTGACCATAGCAAAACTGTACAACGCCGGCCCTATAGACTTAGCCCTGAAGAAAGAGATATCGTTAGAGAAAAGTTGAGTGAGCTACTAAAATGTAATATCATTCGACGCAGGTGTTCTCCCTTTTCCAGCCCCATGCTGCTCGTCAAAAAGAAAAATGGGACAGATCGCCTTTGTGTCAATTACAGGGAGCTGTATCAAAGCCATAAAGTCTTCAATTTCTTTATTTGGTGTACCAACACGCATTATAGTCGACCAGGGTAGATGTTCTTCAAGCACACAGTTCTCAGAATTTTGTTGTTCAAACAATATTAAACTTCATTTAATTGCGACTGGGGCAAGTCGTGCTAATGGATAAGCTGAGCGCGTAATGAGTACGCCTAAAAATCTATTAACCGCAGTTGAATTAAGCCACACCTCCTGGCAAGAAGCGCTTGGTGAACTGCAGTTAGCGTTAAGCTGCACAACTAATCGAGTAACTGATGCAAGTCCCTAAGAGATGTTGATAGGGAAAGAAGCTCGACCTCTCGGATTGGTTCCTCCATTGGTCACAGAGATAGAAGTGGACTTAGACTCTAAGCGAGCTAGAGCCAGTAGCACCATGAAATCTTTAGCTTCTTACGATAAGGATCGATTCGTAAAATCCAAGGCAGCCGTTGTAAGACACAGTGTTGGTGATTATGTCCTTCTTAAAAACGAGGAGAGACACCAAACCAAACTAGACCCAAAATTTAAGGGACCATTTTTGGTAATAGACGTTTTGGATGGTGACAGATACAGGTTAGAGTCGTTATCAAACAAGCGAATATATAAATATTGTCATGAAGATTTTAGAAAACTTCCAGAAGGAAGTGTTCCTCAAGAGTTAGACATTGACAGGGAAGATTCAAGCTCGTCAAAAGGTCAAGTAGAGAGAAAGTGAACCGTCCAAGTGAGACGATGGTTATCCGTCCAAGTGAGACGATGGTTATCGGTCCAAGTGAGACGATGATTGAAATAATAAATTAAGTTTGAAATTTTGGTCAAAAGAAATAAAAAACAAAAAAACACAAATTTAATTGTTTGACGAAAGATTATTATTTAAAGTTGAATAAGTGAAATACTGAAATATGATTGATTACGTAATATGATTATGTTAACATTAAGAATAAATGTTAAAAGTTTTTTTGAAAGAAATGTTGAATTGAATATTTTATCAAATGTTGAGTACACGAGGACGTGTAAATGTCAGAATGGTGTGTGAGTGTGAGTGTGTGAGTATTCTGTTTGGGTATTTCACCAGAAGCATAATTTCATCACATTAGTAATATTGCATCAGCCGCTAATTGTGCTGTGATTGGTTGGTAGCATTTTGTCGCTTGAAGAAGGACCGTTATAGCGCGACGACAGCGTTGTAGCGCTCTCGTTGAGTGTGGTTCGGTGCGAGGCAGAGAAACACAAAGAGTCAGTCGAATTAAGAAAGTCGATAGAATTAAGAAACTTCATTTTGATAAGGGTTTTAATCGATAACATTAAAACGGTAATAGTTATCGAATGTTTGAAACAAACTTGATCTGCGCCTGCTATAGAGGGACTTCCACAAAAAATTTCAAGTCTCTAGCTCTTATAGGTTCTGAGCTCGACGCGTTCATACATACGGACAGACGGACAGTCGGACAGACGGAGAGACGGACAGGGCTAAATCGACTTAGTTCGTCACCCTGATCAAGAATATATATACTTTATGGGGTCTGCCACGCCGCCTTTTGCCTGTCACATACATTTAACAAAACCATTATACCCTGATTTCCCATTTTCAATGGGTGCAGGGTATAAAAATTAAGTTTTTCAAAAGTTCAAGATGTTTAAAAGCTTAGCAGAATGACAAACAGGCAAGAAAATAAAGGCTTTGCGCAGTGATAATAGCACGGAGTATGTGAACAAGGAGCTTAACAACTTTTTTTAGCAAATCTAGTATGCAAAGGCAATTGACGATGCCCTATACACCTCAGCAAAACGTCGTAAAATAGTAGAAATAGCAAAAAGTTTTTGTGGACAGAGGATGTTACAACTGCAGTATACTTGCGTAACAGATGTCCGATAAAGACGTTAGATGGAGGCACACCGTTCGAAATATGGAAAGATCGAAAGCCTTCAGTAAAACATTTGCGAGTGCTTGGAACTAGCGTGTTTGCTCTGGACAAAGAAAAGCGGACAGTCATTGAAAGGCGTGATGTCAAAACAACAGAGAAGGTTTCAGACAGAGACAATGATCGTCATGAGATCATGATAAACCTTGATACATCAGAGATTCCAGGTGACACCGTAGAAGAAGAGCGCAGCAACTCAGTAGAAGGGCAAGAGGACGCGAGCGCAAGAGATACAGAAGTTGGCAACAGCAACGATTTCGCTCCAGTGGCACGACAGCCGCAGGAAAATACAGTGCAGCGCGGGCGCGGCAGGCCTAAAATAGTCCGTAGGGGTTAACCAGGACGACTAACGAAGCAGTACCAGACGAGGTTCAACAGTCTGCTTGATCTGGTAGACACGGAGACAACGGAATCAGTTGAAGAGGCATTGCAAGGCGATCATGCGCAAGATTGGAGAGAGTCAATGGAAACGGAGTACAAAGCAGTGTCGTCGCTTTAAGCAGCACTGAAGCCGAATGCATTGCGTTAACGATGGCTGCAAAGGAAGCCGTTTATTTACGAAGACTTTTAAAGATGATTGGTTGGTCAACAGATCTGAAGCCCATGAAGATTTACGGTGACTACATCAGCTCACATCATATTGCACAAAATCCAGTGCATCACAAACGTACAAAGCATATTGATATAAAGTATCAATTTGTACGCGAGAAAATTGAATGTAAAGAAATAGAGTTAGCATACACATTCGTCATACACTAACACTATGTAATAATTCTGCAAATTCTGCCAGATGTAATTCCAACGTACTACACGTAAATTACCCAAACGTACAGCCATCTTGCTTACGTTTCTGATCGGAATGATCGGCCTCTGCCGGCAGACCGTGGCAAAAATATAAAAAGTGATGAAAATCTTTGTTTTATGCCATCTGACAGATAATTAAAATAGATGAATTTAAAATAAATGTAACTATGGGCATTCAAAGTTGAGTAAATGTGCAAAATGAGAAAAAAAAAACCGAACAAATTTGAAAAATATTTCATTTGTCAATTGAATTGCGAGAAATCTATTGCACAAATAGCTGATACTCTAGTATCGATTTGAAGATTGACTCATTTCCAATCAAATAAAATAAAAATTTTATTCTTCTGTTTATTTATTTAGAAGCTAACTTTATTTTAGTAAACCTCTAAAAATGTATAGAATTTTTCAACTTAAGTAGCCTGCATCTTTGTAAGCAATTGTCTTATATAGAGATATTAAGGAAGGTCTCCTCTATCACATTAATAAAAGTTTGCTTGCCCAAATCTGCCCGTAATCTGACGTAATCGTCAAACAAAGGTACAAAAAAGTCAAATTGAAGCGCAGCACAGTCATCCCATTTCCTTATTATGGATGAAAATCGAAATTTTTCTCGTTTTTTAAGAGTAACTTGAAATCCTTTCAAACTAGAGCTTTCAGATTTACTGTGTATATCAGTGTAAAGAATACGGACATTTTGTAATGATGGGATTTTTCATACCACCTCCCCTTCCCCACAAATTTGCAAAAAACGTATTTCAGCTACTAGAGACTTATACTTTGGCAAATATTGTATACAAAAATAAATGTGATTATCATTCTCTGAAAGTTTGATTTAGAAAGTCAATCTATTGTACAAGATTTTATTCAAGAAATAAATTGCCATAACAAAACTCATACTGCAGCACAAGCGCATTCGTTGCGTGAACTGCAGAGTTAGCTGAGCGCGTGCTTACGTGCATGTACATATGCGTGTGTATGTGTTGTTTGTAATGTACATATACATATGTAGAAGAAGCGTAAAGGGATTGGAATATCGGCTCTTCGCAGGGTTATTATTATATTAGCTTAGTATTAAGCAAAGTTAATCTATGAGCTTATTTCACAACGCTGCTCAATACTAAGTACTACATACTATCACTAACCATTTCCGTCAATTCAAATGTTTTGGTAAACGTTTTACCGATTTTAAAACAAAATTTGATATTAGCTCATTGTTCGAAACTCATTTTTTTACCGCTGACACAAACATACGGTCACTTTAGACGCAATAATTTCGCTTCCATCGAACCGAATGTCATCAAACTAGAGATTTTCCTTTATGTAAGGATGTAACTTTCCAACGCACTATCTATTTCACAGACTATGACTACTGACTATGTCCAACTTGGTGGACGCCAGCGCGATCTGTGTACCTGCACACCTCAAGTCGACGCTCTGCCTCCACGTGGTTCCCCCTGGATTGTGACTCAGCGTCCGTTCAGGTACAAACCAAAGTGCGAGGCTGGATCCTAATCCTTTAAATTAGAACTTGATATCCACTCATGGAAAAAAAAACAACATCAGTGAAGGATACAAGAGGTGCCTCGGATAGTAATCAGATTAACGTTGACGACCACGGCAAATTAAACAAGTAAGAAAACTCTAGCCCGATTAGGAGATCCCCTGAACCTCGTCCGATCTGCGTTTTTAAATATATTTCGTATCTTGTATACATTACAAACTTATACAAAATTTAAGTAAATTGCCAATCTTTCACTTTCACAATCAAATAGCATGTTTGTTAAAAAAGAAGTTTTTGTTTTAAGAATAATAGTAATAATAATTTAATTTTTAAAAGAAAAAAATAAAAAATTAAGAAAATCCGACAGCTGGGGGCGTACCAACATCTACTGATCAAAACGCATCACCACTACCGACACGAAATTTTTGGCATTGGCGGGGGACTCGAACCGAGATCTGCACGGCACGGCGTGGCTCGCTTCTATCAACATTACCACTGCCTTCTTAGCAGTAGCAAATTCGAAACTAAAGGCAGCTAAGAATTATAACAAAATTCAAGCAGTGTCAGCTGTAAGTGTTGTAATTCTTAGAACAGACAAGAATGCGAGCGCATTCGAATGTGTCAATGTATGTGTGCACATGTATAGAAAAAAGAACTAAGAACGTTGCAGTCGGGCGCAACCGACTGCGTGATACTCTGTTCCCATAGGGGCTTCTGGCATATTACATTTTAAAGTTTATCTTAACTTGTTAAAGTCGCCGCTCGAATTAGATTCTGATTCAAAATACATATATATTTTATTAAAATTTAAAAAAATATATATATGTAAATGAGTAACATTTTTATAAATTATGATGATTATAATTATGATGATATTCAATTCAATTCAATATATGCTTTATTTCCAAATTATTACATTTAGCTTAAAGCTAGCTTATTTTTCTTTATACAGAGCTTAGACTTATTTTATGTCTGTGCAGCTGAGATATCATATTTACATAGAATTTACTTTGAACATTGTTTAATATACTTAGATGGTAAGGGAAAATGGATGAAAACCCTTTAGTTGTGAATTAAATACTAACTTAAAACTAGAAGGGAAGGCACTTTTGGTATTACTATGTAGAAATAGTAGGACAAGGGCCCTATTAACCTTGAGTTAAATATGATTTTGTAATTATGAACTTATCTTTTAAGTGAGTGATGAGCTCATCAATCGTTTTAATATTCGCTATTTTATGCAGAGATATGGTTCTGTGATATCGTGGTAGATTGAGGATCATTTTTAATGTTTTATTTTGAGCAACTTGGAGTTTTCTCAAATGCGTTAATGCCGATGTGTTCCATATTTCAGGTAAGAAATAAAGCTTTGAGTTTTTTGGCATTGAGCTTAATTTTCCAACTATAAAAGTAGTCATATAAAGAGTTTAGAGAGTGTTGCAAACTATTGTGAATATCCGAGAAATTTGCACCAGAGGAAAATATTATAGTGTCATCAGCAAAGATGAAAGCTTTGGATCTCAAAGTCCTGGGGAAATCAGAAGTGTAAATATTGTATAGAATAGGACCGAGGACAGATCCTTGAGGGACTCCTGCGCAGATGGATTTTTTGGCAGACATAGTTTCGTTCAAATATACGCAGAAATGTCTATCAGTCAGAAAACTTTTAATTATATGGGTCAGGTAAGCTGGAGTGTTACGCATCTATGTGTTGTATGGTTAGTGGTTATGCAAAGAATATGTGACGTCATACTTGCAAATTAACAGACAACTTTTAAGTTAACAGACTGCTTTGCCTAAAAATTAAATGTGGACACATATCATCATAATTACAATCATCATAATTTATAAAAATGTTACTCATTTACATATATATATTTTTTTAAATTTTAATAAAATATATATGTATTTTGAATCAGAATCTAATTCGAGCGGCGACTTTAACAAGTTAAGATAAACTTTAAAATGTAATATGCCAGAAGCCCCTATGGGAACAGAGTATCACGCAGTCGGTTGCGCCCGACTGCAACGTTCTTACTTGTTCCCTTTGGGAACAGAGTATAAAAATGACAATGATTTGAGAGTAAGTACTTGGAATGTAAGGACGTTCTACAGACTCAGTGCTGCTCAACAGCTGATTTATACTACAGCTGTCATAGTCAAGTCGTGAGTTTGGTTGTGGTTTCGCCGTAGGAGCTAAGCTACGAAGCAAAAGAATTGCGACGAACCGAATAGTCGCCAAATTCTTTAACATCAGCCTTATCTGTGCGCATGCAATCGTTAGACGATTTCGCCTACATTAGTCCACGTCGAGCAACGGACTTAGAGTAATACGATTTGCAGCCGCACACAACATGATAGTTCGTGGTACTGGATTTCGTCATCTCAACGTCCACAAAGCATCCCCTGAACGTCTGACCCGGAATCAGATTGATCAGGTTGTGATTAATACGAGGCACGCATCTAGCATTCTTGATGTGAGATCTTGTCAAAGTCCTAACATCGACTCCGATCATTAACTTGATGCAGCTAAGGTTCGCGCACGGCTATGTGTGGCGGAAATCTCGAGGTATGTCTAGAAAGCATCGCATGGACATCGGAAACCTGTATTCACAACAGCATAAGGATGCCTTCTCCACTTAACTCTCAGGACGACTTGAACAACTCTCTCCAATGTCTATAGGTGTAACAGATATGTGGGCTTACATTTCTGACGCCATAAAAACTTCTGCTGTGGAAATTCTTGTATTCCAGCAACCTCCAAAACCGAATCAATGGTATGACCAGGAGTATCGCGAAGCGACTGCCGTGAAAGACGCCACCTACAAAAGAACGCTGCAAGGTCGCTGTTTATATGTCGAGGAGAAGAGAAGAAACGCGCCTTTTTAAGCGGAATAAGCGAGAAATGGAAAGACTAGAGTCTGAGAGATTAGAAACCAGTAAACACAAGAACGATGTCTATTACTTTTACCGAAGGGTCAAACGTATGACATAAGGTTATAAGTCTGGATCGCTTGCATGCAGGAGTGATGATGCAAATCTAATCACAGATGCAAAGATAGTACTGAGGTTATGGAGAGATCACTTTGAAGTCTTCTAGCTGAAAACAACCAAAATGACCCTAACGAATAGAATCCCTCTAACCCTAATCATAGATGATAGTGTTGAAGTTCCCATCCCTAGTCATCCGGAAGTCGAAGTCGCCATACAACGACTTAAGAACAATAAAGCCGCGGGAGCGGATGGGCTACCGGCTGAATTGTTCAAGTCTGGTAGTATATACTGTACTGGTGAGGTATATACATCAATTCGTCTGCAATATATGGTTAACGGAAAGCATGCCCGATGATTGGAACTACTGCGACACTACGCACCAACTACCGTGGCGTAAGCCTTCTTCCCGTCGCATGCAAGATTCTCACGAACGTAATGTGTGAGAGACTAAAGCATGCTAAAGCATTGATTGGTCCATATCAATGCCGCTTTCGTCCTGGTAAATCCACCGCTGACAAGAATTTTACGATGCGCCAAGTACTGGAAAAGGCACATGAGAGCCTGTTCGTCGATTTTAAAGCTGCTTTTGATACCCCACGACGAGATCGCCTGTACGCTATCATGTCTGAGCTTGGTATTTCTGCAAAGTTAGCACGGCTTTGTAGAATGACATTTATCAACACTTTGTCAAGGTAGGAAATGACCAGTCCGAAACCTTCAATACCAAGCGAGGTCCCAGATAAGGCGACTCGCTTTCCTGTGTGCTCTTCAATCTACTGAAGGAGAGTATAATAAGGAAATTTCGAGTTCATCGGACGGGCACTATACTGGGAAAGAAATGTGTCAAGCTCCTTGGTTACGCTGATGATATTGTTATCATTAATCGGCCAAGCCTGGTGTTACTGCGGCTTTCGGGTCTATTGAAAGAGAATCAGCTAAAGCACGTCTTGCAGTAAATATGGGGAACACAAAGTTTATGGTATGCACTAGTAGAGAATCGCGGCGTCTTGACTCTCAACTTAACTGGAGACTATAACTTTGGGTCTGTCAAGTACTTTGTCTACCTTGGTGGTGCAATGACCGGGAGTAATGGCGTCAGTCTGGAGATCATGCGAAGGAGCACACTTGTCAACAAATGTTAATTTGGGCTCAGTAGGCAAATGAATAATAGAGTCCTCTCAAACAGTACAAAACTAACACTCTACAAGACACTTATCATTCCAGTGCTAATCTATGGTGCGAAAGCCTGGACAGTGCTACATCTGATGTAGCTGATCTTTCAGAAGTATAAGCTCTTGCTGTTTGCCAAGCACCCACCTGCCAAATTTTTAGCTCTAAAACTGTACAAGATACAGTTTTACTCGATGCGCCACACCCCCAATGGGCCAAGATATATCACCATATCTCTTTCATCTTAGATCTATGCCAGTTAAAAAATCATTTTATCAGAGAAAGGTACTCACGAGTAAATATTCTCTAGCTTCAATAACAGTAAAATGGTTTGCGCTCATACGGACAGAAAGATGGAACGGACAAAACCAATATACTCATTTCACTTCGTGCATGAGTTTAAACAAGTGAGAGTGCTCCAGTCGAGCTGCTCGACTAAGACATACCCTGAACTCTGCAAAGGTGCGATATTCAAATCATTTTACGCTTCTATTATATATACATATATACAAACAACACATACACACACATGCAGACGCACGCTAAGCACTTGCTCTGCTACTGCGCAGTTGCTTGCAGTAGGCTGCAGTATGGGCAATATTATGGAAACTTTTTTGTTAAAAAGGTTTGCTTCTAGACGGACTTTCGTAACAAATTTCTAAGGCGTAATAATGACATCCATATGTATGTATTTGCCAAAGCACACATCTCTAGTATTTGAAATACGTTTTTATCAAATTTTGGGGGAAGGGGGCGTGGCATCAAAAACCCAAAAATTACAATATTTTTGTATTTATAACACGGATATACACAAAAAATCTGCAATCTATAGCTAAAACAGTATTCAAGTTACGCTTGAAAAACAAAGTACAATTATCGATTTTCATCGATAATAAGGAAATAGGATGAGTTATCGGTAAAAATTGATAAACTCGTACTGCGTAGGGTATACACGAGTATACATTTCAAATTTCAGATCTCTAGCTTTTGTGGTTTACGAGATCGTTGCGTTCACGCGGACGGACGGACAGACGGAAATGGCCATATCGATTCAGTTTGTCGAGCTGATCAAGAATATATATATTTTATGGGGTCTGCCACGCCTCCTTCTGCCTGTTACATACATTTTCACAAAAAATGTATACCCTGATTTTCAATGGGTTCAGGGTATAACAAGTAAGAGTGCTCTAGTTGAGACTGCTCGACTAAGAGATACCCTGAACCCTGCAAGGATGCGATATTCAAATCATTTTACGCTATATATACATATACACAAACAACACATACACACACACACATGCACACGCACGCACAAGCACTTTCTCTGCTACTGCGCAGTTTACGCAGCGACTGCGCGCAGGCAGCGCTGGGGCTGCAGTATGGGCTATATTTTGGAAACTTAGTTGTTGAATAGGTTTGCTTCTAGATGGACTTTCGTAATCAAACTTTTACAGCGTAATAATGACATTTATATGTATGTATTTGCCAAAGCACAAGTCTCTAGTATTTGAAATACTTTTTTTTTTAATTTGTGAAGAAGGGGGCGTGGTATCCAAAATTTACAAAATGTTTGTATTTATTACACGGATATACACAGTAAATCTGAAATCTATAGCTATAACGGTATTCAAAACTGAAGAAAAATTATCGATTTTTATCGATAATAAGGAAATGGGATGAGTTATCGAAAAAAACGATAAACTCGCACTGCGTAGGATATACACGAGTATACATTTCAAATTTCAGATCTCTAGTTTTTGTGGTTTGCGAGATCGCTGCGTTCACACGGGCGGACGGACGGACGGACGGACGGACATGGCTATATCGACTCAGTTTGTCGAGCTGATCAAGAATATATATACTTTATGGGGTCTGCCATGTCTCCTTCTGCCTGTTACATACATTTTCACAAAAACATACCCTGATTTCCCATTTTCAATGGGTTCAGGGTATAAAAAGACGTGAGGTTTCTGAAGCTAAAATTAATATATTTTAAATTTAGCTTCAAACATTATTTATCCTGTTTTTAATTATTTAATGTTTTGGATACTGGCTCAAAATTCTATAAAACCATTAAAATTTACGTGAACTTGCAAATATAACAAACACGTAAAAGAGATTGACTAATACAGATCAACCGGATATTTCCTTGCCGATCACACCAGACTAGAACTTTTACTTGTTAATCTTAAGTCTATTTAAATGTTTTTTTATGGTTTCATAAATTTACTATTACATAATAAATGTTTAAAGTAGTTTTTATTTTAAAAATTTTCAAATTCTGCATTGGGTAAAAGTTCAGAAAAAATACATTTATACTGCATAACACATCTCAATAAAATAGTATTGAAATTATAATTATAAGTTAAGTTTTAATAATAAATACAGAAAAAGTTACCTGAAATCGTTGTGTGATTATCTCTAGCTGCTGTTTGATTATTTTCGGTTGCCTTTTCGTCATATCCGTGGGTTGTTTAGCATTAAACGGGTAAGATATACATCTGGATATAAACACATACAATTGAATACGTCGCTTCCGTTCCTCTTCCTCGCGTTCATGTTTTTCCTGTACAAAATATTAGATGAGAAAGATTACGAATAAGATATGATCGAATATGATGGACCAAGAACAGTCGGAATATATGTTCATGATGGTTATATATTGCAAATGGAACTTACATGTGGATCACCAGAGTCGTGCTTATCGCTGACAATTGATGGCGATGGCGAAAGTGGGCGTGGCAGAGAATTTGCACGCGATGATCCACCAACACTTTGATTTAGAGTCTCTTGCGAAATACCACTAGACGACGATAGCAACGTTTGATTATTATTATTTTTTTGCGGATTTACCTTCTGAAATGGTCGCTCAGTGTTCAAGCAACTGTTGCTGATTTTGCTGCTGTTATTGATGTTACTGTTGCTGTTGGTGTTATTGGTGTTGGTGCTGGTGCTTAAAAGGTGCGCATATACTTTATTTCTCGATAGATGACTTGCACCAGCAGCAGCAACAGACTTTTGGCCAAGGAAATTTGAATGCGGGTATGATGAGAGTTCATTTTGATATTTATTATGATGATGCTGATAATCATAATGATGTTGAATTTGCTGTTGATGATGATGATGAGCTGCCAGGCTTAATTGCTGTATTATAATCTTATGGCCTCGTCTCGCTCTATGCGCCCCAAAATTTGTATGCCAATTCGACAATCGATGGTCGATATGGATGTTTTGTATATTAATTTTGTATTTATATATGTATATATATATTTGTATATGTTATGTAGTAGTTGCCAATTAGGTCCCAAATGCAAATCATCCACTCAACAATCGTTGAAATTTAAAGTGCGTTACATAAATGTTGATGTTTACATATATATATATATATATATATATATATATATAAATATACATACATAGATATTTGTAATCCATTTTTGGAATTGTTGTTTTTTGTGTTTTTTTTTATTATTATTTTGTGCCAATTTAAATAGGATATTTTGTGTTGATAAGCATGTGCATGTGTTTATTTTAAGATTTTGATGAACGCAGAGCCAAAAAAAGAGTATATATATATATATATATATATATATATATATATATATATATATTATATATATATAATATAAAAATATTAGTTTTGCAATAAAAACAATAAGATAATTTCAGTGGGAGCAAATATGGTATCTTAATCATTTCAATCTCTCTCTATAGTTTTGATTGAAAATAGATTTTTAACTGTTCTTGCCGAGCATATATTGTATAATCTTGATTAATATTAATATTTGATAAATCTAATCAATATCGGACTACGGCCAAATTACTAGTTTCCTCGATAAAAAAATTATCTAGAAGATCTTATTGATTAATCCCACTTTTTATAAATCACACATATATATATATATATATATATATATATATATATATATATATATATATATATATATTTCCTGATGTATAAGGAATTAAATTGCACATTTTAATTTATTTTAATACTCGCTCATTTTGATTTTCGCTTTGTTTGAAACGTGCACGAGTATTATTCAGTCGATTGCAACCGACTGCAATGTTCTTTTCTTATTTAAAAATAGTAACTAATATTAATTAGGATTTTGTGATATACAAACCTTGGTATTACATTGTTGGGTACCTCAAGGCTGCCTCCATCTATGCCGGATTGAGGTTGATCATTTTTTGATGGAACATCTCCTCCTCCTCCTCCACCTCCTGCTCCCCCTCCTCCTCCACCGCTACCTCCGTTAATGCTGTCAAAGCGAGCATTGCCAGCAGTAAAAGTTAAAGGTCTTGGATTCGCTTGAAATTCACCATTTTGGACATTAGTGGGTCCAGATGTTGTTGGTATGGCCGGTTGGCCCGACGCAGAAGCCCCGGATGCGGGAGTGGCTGTTTTATGTGCAGCTCCAATACGGCCTTTGTTAGGCAAGTTGACAACTGTTTCTTCGTCTCCCTCTTCTTCGCTAGAGCTTGGGTCTATCATGGCCTATTAGAGAGTGTTCCTCACTTAATCCTTTTTAGATGGGGATCCTATAAAATATTAACTTACGAATATAAAGGCATGTTTGAATTGAAACTTATTTAATTAAACTAATCTAAAATTGTATTTGATAAACAGGTTGAAATGGTCTTTCTGCGTGTTACATACACTTTCACAAAAACAAAATAGCCCCAATACCCAATTTTCGATGCGATTCCCTAATATAACAAGTATAAGTGCTCTAGTCGAGACTGCTCGCCTAGGAGATACCCTGAATCCTGCGAAGATCCGATATTCCAATCACTACGTTTATTTTATACATAGTACATATATACATATACAATATATACATACATACATGTACATACATATACCCTGAACCCATTGAAAGACAGAAGAATATACAAACAACACATAGACACATACACATGCACGCCTAGCCACGCGGTCTGCTATTTGCGCAATTTACACAGCGCTTGGGCTGAAGTATGGGCTATATTATGGAATTTTATTTGTGGAGTTTTCTTTTAGATGGACTTTCGTAATCAATCTTTTCGACTGTAATAATGACATTTATAAGTACATATATATTTGCTGAAGCACAAGTCTCAAGTATTTGAAATACGTGTTTTGCCAAAATTACAAAATGTAAAATTACGGATGTACACAATAAATCTGAATTCTCTAGCTATAACGGTATGTAAGTTACGCCTGAAAAACGAAACAAAATTAGTGATTGTCATAGATAAATGGGATGAGGTTTCGAAAAAAAAATTATAAACTTGTACTGCGCATGGTATACACGAGTATACATTTCAAATTTCAGATCTCTAGCTTTTGTGGTTTACGAGATCGCTGCGTTCATACGGACGAACAGACGGGCGGACTGGTGGACATGTGGTCATGGCTATATCGACTCAACTCGTCGCCCTGATCAAGAATATATATACCTTATGGGGTCTGCTCCGCCTCCTTTGACAAAACCATTATCTCCTGATTTTGCATTTTCAATGGGTTCAGGGCATTACAAGTAAGAAAATTGTAGTCGGTGGTGCCCGACTGAAATACCCTGTACCCCGCCCGATCTGCGATTAAATATACTCAGTTATGTATTTATTAACGCAGAAAAATGTAAGCTTGTAAAATTAAATTTTGAAAATTGTATTTAATATCTAAATACAAAATTTGAAAACTCTTGCATAAAAGATGTACGAGATATAATCAATAACTTGATTTCGATCGGGTTTTCAATCGATAACAATAAACGGGAAAAGTTATCGCTTTTTTAAAACAAACTTGATATGCGCGCGCTATGTAACAAAAATAAATCTAGCTCTTATATGTTCTAAGATCGATGCGTTCATACATACGGACAGACAGACAGGGCTAAATCGACTCAGCTCGTCTCCCTGATTAAGAATATGCATATATACTTTATGAAGTATGCCACTCCCCCTTCTGCCTGACATACATGACATTTTAACAAAACCATTATACCCTGATTTCCCATTTTCAATGGGTTCAGGGTATAAAAATGTTCGTCTTGATCTTTAATAGCAACCTTGGTGTATTTCAACATACATGTATGTACATATATCTAAATTATATATGTATATATGTATGTACATACATATGTATACTGCAGTGCACACATACATATTTGAAATATACAAATATATATATTCATAAATACATACATACATATATATTATTATAATATCTACATATGTATATACATATAGGGTATGTCACTTAGATATGTGGGTCTGTTATGTGGGTCGTCAAAAACATGTTTACTATATATGCAGAGCTGTTAAGAATTCCATTTGAATGGAAATTCAAAATGGGTTTTTGTTCTGAAAACCCATTTTGAATTTCCATTCAAATGGAATTTTTGTTCTGAAAACCCATTTTGAATTTCCATTCAAATGGAATTTTTAACAGCTCTGTATATATGGCAGGTAGTTGAAGACACTAAGAGAATGAGCTGGTTACTCATAGTCCGACAAACCCCAACCTCACCCCACCTTGAACCAGTTTTAACCATGTGTTACTAATAAGGGTGGAAAATGTAAAGAGAGCTTGGGGACTCTCGACGCTTTTGCTGCAACAGAGCGAAAGTACTCACTTTTTTGTTTCTTAAAATTTGTTAATAATGCTACTGATAACTGTTGTTTTTTTCTATACATTAACACTTAACACATTTATTTTACTAACAGTGAAAACGAAAACAAAGAGTCCATTGGAATCAGTTCATACACTTACACACAACTAAGTGGTAAGAGATTCTCCCTCATATATATATATATATATATATATATATATATATATATATATATATATATATATATATATATATATATATATATATATATATATATATATATATATATATATATATATATATATATATATATATATATATATATATATGTATATGTATGAATATGTATACGTGTTTGTGCCACTTTAATTAAATGCAGGTTCCGAAAGTCAGTACGTTGAATTACAACGTATTTCAACGAGTATTTTTAAGAGGCATACTATACACTTACACTTTTTCAAATAGATCTCTTGATTAACGCATACTTAATTTTTAACCTAGTTTGCTTCTCATTATATTAATATTTCACAGCCTCAACTAAACCAGAATCGAAGGAATTTGTTTGGGGTGGTTTTTATCGATGCCGTCAACCGTCATGTACAAATTAGTGAAACATGGTTGCCCAGTTCCTATTCGCTTTCAATTTTAAAGTACATATTTTCCTTAGCTACTTTATATTACAAGATATTGGCAAAGGATTAAACAATTTGTATAAGTACTGGTTAACAACTTTTCCCGATTGTTCACGGTGGGTATTCTTAAGCATAACTGTCACTATCGATTTATCGATAAATAAGTTTCTGATGAAATATATTTTACACTTATTTCTGAGAGCAAATACAAAAATTTTAGAAAATAACAATTTTGATAGTTTAGATACCGCTTATTCAATATTCATGATGATGATTTGAATTTATTTAAATAAGCATAATACGATATTTTGTGCCCGAATTAACTTAACGATGAGTGATGACGATTAGTATCGCTAATTTTAACACAGTAGCAACGCTACAATAGAACCGTGTGTGACCATCTAAAAATTTCTACCTTCGGCCACACTCCTACTAATGAAATTTTGTAATAAAAGTTTTAAGTTGGCATTGTATTGAATTGTAAATGTTCAGCTCAAAGAATTAAAGATATAGTTGAGAAAATAATTGATGTGTATGTGACAGATACACTGCCGTTTTCGGCTCGATAGCTTTACTTACATACATAAATTTGTTATTGCATGTATACCTTCATGCTATATGTATGTATTATAGTTTTCGCAGTTTATATTTTATGAAAATGTATACACATAAATATGTGTATTATCGATGTTGATATGTCGATATATCGATACACATATACTCAAGTATGAACTAGTAGTATTTTATTGAAGACAGAAGTTACATGTGTACGTGTACGTACTCCGTGTCATTTGTGTCAAATGCCGCTGTGGATTATTTCAGAAGTACATAAAAGGATAATTGCATATTGAAGATTTTTTTCAAATCGTCAATAATACTTACGCATAAAGCAAATGTACCAATTAATTTATAATGCTAACCACAATGAATAATAGACGCAGCAACAGAAACAACAGCAGCAGCAAAGTATCACACAACACGCACATAGTTTTATTGTTGTTGGATGTGGAAGCAAAGTGAATGCCGAAATAATTTAACAGCAACAAAGAGAAGTAAAAGCCTAGAAGAGTGCACATTTCAAAGCAAAGACCGGAGTTCGGTTAAAAATGTATTGAGTTTTAATATTTTAAGCGGTCTTTGCGGGCGGCAAATCAATAGGAACACGGACCCTGAAGAGAATAATAATTATCTGGAAATTCTTCCTGGGTCGTCTAACAGTGAGGACGTTGCCAAATCATCTACGAGGTTTCCAACAGATATACATTTGAAATACGCACGAAAAGGCCAGCTGTTGAGTGGATCGAATATTTCAACTGCATCCAATTATCGCAACTACCACAATGCACGATCTGAATTCGGATATGTTCATCGGAGATGTCAGACACCAACGTTAAACGAATTTACAATCGATCAAAATTTAAAAAAATTTAGAATATGCTTTAACAAGGAGGAACGTGGCGAACAATCGGAAAACAGAAATTATAAATTGACTAAGGCCTCGCTAAGCGACGATCGAGAATATGCTAGTCGAACACGTAATTTATCTGTGACGCGAACTTCTAAATCGCAAAACAATCGGAATCAGGTACCAGCTTGTACCATAAAAAATAGCATTTGGCCAAGAAACGAACGAAACATATGTTGGCCATCGCCATTGGAAAACAATTTATTTTGCCTAACAACACCATCGGTGCTAATTGATGCTGTTGCCAAGCACAAATCCTTGTTAGAAATCGATGCTGTCGGACTACTGGACGAAAGAAATGGAAGTTGGGAACGTGACTATAAAAAGCAAAACTTATTTTTATCAGATACACAAACTGAATCATATGAATCTGAAGTGAATCTCGAATCTAGCGAGAATGTAGACCAAAATAGCGAACGCTACATTAATTTACAGTTAAATAAACCGAGTAAAGCTCGCAGGCAACTAAATCGACAAGATTTAATAAAAAGCCAATCATCATCCATTGATGATTCGTCAACACATAGCGAACGGTATGAATCATTGGAGGACATACCTTCTCATGACTTTGAGAATATTGTAAGTCAAGGACATCAATCTACTTCGAATTCGTTGCCAGCGAGCTCAGTTCATTTAGTAATGTCATTGTCATCATATAGATCGCAACAAGCGCAGCCATCGTTGAACAATTTAATTAATTCGCAACAGAACCTCGGCCGACTGCCACAAAAACTATCCACACCAACAACAACAGCACTATGCTCCATGCTGCAACTCGGCTCCACTTTGAATAATATTGATGAAAATAAAAGCCACCAATATTTACGTCATGGTGAAATAGTCCCTGAAGAAGTAGCAACAGTTGCAACTGCAAATAATAACCAAAGCGTAACAAGGGTAAATTGTACCATAAATAATAACAATAACACGAATAATAATAATAATAACAGGACGTTTAATCATTTCGATTATAATATACAACTAAACAATAATATGGTTGGCACACAGCAACAGACTAAAAATTCTCAATTGTCGGCAACGAACGCAATCCGAGATGCCAGCACCTTTACAGGTGAATTGGAGGCAGCTTCCATCGATATGCAAATTGGAAAAAACGTTTCACCAGCAATGCTAACAATGGCTATGTCGCAAAATCAGCAAACTGCCTGTGGAGTAGGTGGAAGTGGAAGTGGCAGTGGTCAAATGAATCCAAATGGCTTATCACATCACTCCTGTACGGTGGTTCCATTCAATTTCAATAGTAGCTATGGATCGGCATTAATATTTCAGGATCGTAAACACCAACATGCGAAACAACCGTCAATTTCACATGAGCTATGCAATTATATTGGCGATAGCTCAACCCTGGATGCTTGTGGAGTCTCAAAATCTATTCAAGGTATGAGTTGGGCCTTATTTACTTATTTTTTTTGATCATTTTTTCCATTTTTTCGAAAATGTTTTTAAAAAAATATGTAAATAATAAAATATCAACAAAATAGACAAATACACCATATTTGTTCTTAGGGTGTTTCTATTGAATACACTGATTATAAATACATAGTTTTATTTTTATACCCAGTCGTGCAGACCCTATAATATATATATACAATATATAGGTATATATTGTTAATTAGGTGTATATTGTTAATAATCCTCTTTATACTTTTGTATACATCTTAGCGAGTTCTCTGCCGAACACAATTGTAACACCGAAATTGGAAGCATCACCAATATCACCGCGAAAAGATTTGTCTTTGAATGTAGCGACTGTTGATTCGCTCGCTTTGGTATCGCAACATCAGAAGTCTGTCATACCATCGGTCAACGAACATTTTACATTTCATGAACAAATCATTATGTCGGGTCAGCAGAAGAGCGCATTACAGGATAAGCCGAAGGCATTGGTTGTATCGCCGCAGCAAGTTATGATTCTGTATATGCACAAATTGACGCCATATGAACGAACCGAAATCTTAGCCTATCCGCAGATATATTTTATTGGCGCCAATGCGAAAAAACGCCCGGGTATTTATGGACCAAACAATTCAGATTATGACAATGAGCAGGGCGCCTATATACATATTCCGCACGATCACGTTGCCTATCGCTATGAAATGCTTAAAATAATCGGAAAAGGTAGCTTTGGTCAAGTAATAAAAGCCTATGATCATAAGACGCACGAACATGTTGCATTAAAGATAGTGCGAAACGAGAAGCGCTTTCACCGACAGGCTCAAGAGGAAATTCGTATTTTACATCATTTGAGACGCCACGACAAATACAACACAATGAATATTATACATATGTATGATTATTTTGCCTTTCGGAATCACACATGCATCACATTCGAGTTGCTTAGCATTAATCTTTATGAATTGATTAAAAAAAATGGCTTTAAGGGTTTCAGTTTGCAATTGGTACGTAAATTTGCTCATTCTCTACTCCAATGCCTGGATGCACTTTACAAGAATGAGATAATTCATTGTGATATGAAGCCGGAGAACGTGTTACTAAAACAACAAGGTCGCTCTGGTATTAAGGTAAAAAGTAAACGATTTTTCTATAGATTTCGAGTAATTTATATACATATTGTTTTTAGGTTATCGACTTTGGATCGTCATGCTTTGAAAGCCAACGTGTCTACACATATATCCAGTCAAGATTTTATCGCGCACCAGAAGTTATTTTAGGCGCAAAATATGGGAGAGCGATTGATATGTGGTCTCTTGGCTGCATTCTTGCTGAGCTGCTATCGGGTCACGCACTGTTCCCTGGAGAAAATGAGAGCGATCAGTTGGCTTGTATTATCGAAGTGCTTGGAATGCCAAGCAAAACGTTATTAGCCAACTCAAAGCGAGCAAAGACGTTCTTCAGTCCAAAGGGGTATCCACGTTACTGCACTGTCCGCACAATGCCCGATGGAATGGTCGTTTTAGTTGGTGGTCAGTCACGACGTGGTAAACCACGTGGTCCACCATGTTCCAAGAGCCTGTCAAAGGCATTAGACGGCTGCAAGGACCCGTTATTTCTCAATTTTATTCGTGGCTGTTTGGAGTGGGATACGGAAAAACGTCTAACACCCTCTGAAGCCCTGAAGCATCCATGGTTGCGACGTCGTTTGCCCAGACCTCCAAGCAGCACCAGCGGCGGAGCTGGTGATGGCTCCAGTAGCGCTGGAGGTGGAAACGTCGGAGGAAGTGGTGGTGGAGGAAGCATTAGTGGTGATCAATCACCGGTGACGGGTAAATTTTGAAAACTACTGTTAACAGTCATTTTTTATAACCATAAACCCATTGAAAATTGGCCTTATGCTAATTCTAAGTTGTATATAATAGGCTGAAAGAGACGTTGCCTCATAATTGATCTTGTTCTTGATCATGAGTCAATCTATTCAATGAGTCCCCAATTGTTAATTATTTATTTTGCTTTCAGGCATAAAAACAAGCTGTGGCAATGAAACTGTCTCAACAGGAGGATCGGCTGCCTCCGAAAGAGAAAATAGCAATTGCAGTGGACGCGTTAATCATGTTGGATTTGGCGGTCCTGATTTCAAGTATGACAGAAACCATCTATCTGTTGGAACGTCATCTCCAGTTAGTAATGCGGCATTGCCAGTTGATCTATTGGCAGACTTCATAAGAAAAACGAGCGTAAAGTGTTCTACATTAGATCAGTTATCGTCAGCTGATTCTTTGGATAGCCGTGGATATCCATCTTCTTCATCAAATCACACGTCTGCCAACGGATCTGAATGTAATGTTGAATAAAGTTTTTAATTCTGCCGTTACATAAACTATTTAATAATGCACTATTTACATACAGGTTTATCTACTGTCAATTCGTTAAAAGGGGCCACTAAATCCTTGACGCGCTTGTCAGAAGCAAGAACAATCTCAACACCTAATTCCCTATACGCAAGACATACAACGCCCATTCTATCAGCAGATTCAACACTTTCCACAATTAATTTTGACATGGATTGCTATAAAGCATATAATGCAAATCCAATTGATAATCCAACCAATAATAGGCCATCAAATGCCAATTTACTCCCACACGCACAAATGATAAAAGCACCCTCAAAGGACATTTAGCAGAATATGGAACCATTTATTGCCATGCATCTAAAGGCTTAGGGCGGTGTTTGTTTGTTGTTAGTCTATTTGAAATTAACAACACACTGCCATTACAAGTGATAGACTTTAAACATAACCTCCTACTTGGTTTTCAATTTATATATATATATATATATATATATATATATATATATATATATATATATATATATATATATATATATATATATATATATATATATAT
Organism: Drosophila leonis; assembly: GCA_035045365.1. Lineage (NCBI taxonomy): Eukaryota > Metazoa > Arthropoda > Insecta > Diptera > Drosophilidae > Drosophila > Drosophila leonis. The sequence goes on along the minus strand of JAWNPC010000120.1, from coordinate 730,302 downwards.
ATATAAAATAATGAACACTTATACACATGCACAGGAGGCAAAGATCTCAAGCAGGCTAAATGAAACAAAAACTAGTGGCATTACAAAAATATTAAACCATTAAAATTCAACGCTTGCATTTAATCATTATTACTTACTAAGCATCGCGCAAGACTTGGTCATTGTTGGTATATGTAAGCATTATATCCATAAACTTATATTCATATATAAAATCGTACCAACTACATATAATCAGGCATTCGAAGTTAGAGTTTATTTCATTAATATATATATATATATATATATATATATATATATATATATATATATATATATATATATATATATATATATATATATATATATATATATATATATATATATATATATATATATATATATATATATATATATATATATATATATATATATGTATATATGTATATGTATATATATACAGTCCCGCTCAATTGAAGAAGTTTAACTCTTTCAAAAATTTGAAATAGTTATATCTCTTCAACCAAAACGACAAAACCGATTTGAATGAAATAAGTTTTGTTATATCAACAAATTAGTCACTTATAATGAAGAAAAGTTTCTGGTCTGTGGGTTTTTAATTTATATGATTTTTAATCATTTTTGTAAGAACATATACAATAATGCTAGTTTTTGTTGGTACAGCTGAATAAGTTTGAAAACTTTAACTTTAATTTCTGGTCCATTGGAATAGTTAGTTAAAATTTTTAGTATTGTAAAATATAAAGCAATTCTTGTCATTTTTTGCAAAATTGAATCGCGGAAATGCATTGCGCTAATTTTAAAAAGTACTAATAAAAGTATATTTAGAATTCGGCCCAAAACACCGGCAAAATTTTGTTATAATGATTGGAGGAACAAATATGCATCAACGGCGTCAGAGCAGCGACTATTTCTTCGAACTGTCGCAAATTCTTGCATCTCGGCAGGTGAAATCAGGGAAAAACGATGCAAATGCTAGTTTTGTGACGGTAAAACAAATTATTCGGCTTGCCAAATATTTGAAGAGATTAAAAAACCAAAAAAAAAAATCACCCTTTATGATACACGTAAGGATGCACAGCGCCGAGTTGCCCGAGAGTAGATGACGTAAAACAAGGAGTGGAACGCTGTAGTCTTTCCCGACGAAAAAAATGCAATACTGATAATGTGGATAGCTACAACTGTTATATCCATGATACACGAAAGGAAGAAAGCTTTCAAAGTCGCCATCACACCTGTGCAGGTGTCGTAATGGTGTTCGGAAGCTATATCGTATTATGGAACTTGGGAGCTGCATATGGTCCAGGTTAAAGTGAAAGTTCTCAAACTTATTCAGATGAACCAACAAAAACTAGCATTTTTTTATATGCTCTTACAAAAATTATTAAAAATCACAAATAATCAAAGCCCACAGACAGAAACTTTTCTTCATTATAAGTGACTAATTTGTTGATATAACAAAACTTAATTCATTCAAATCTGAGTGTTGGTTGAAGAGATATAACTATATATATCATTTTTGAAAAAGTCAAACTTCAGTTGAGCGGGACTGTATATATATTCTCTTCCATGTTCCTTCTTTTTTTTAATCAGTATTTGGAGCATAAAGTAATACTCGGTTTTCGACTTTCCAATCAGCTTCATTATCTATATGTAAAGATCTTTAATTCTCATCGGACAATGACATTTCTCTAGAAAGAATAACAGTAAAAACATCAATTAAAAATGTTTTTAAATATTTTCGTTTGTCTTACACATACAATTTTTCAAAATTTAAATATTTCAAATTGCATTAGAGACATTATTATGATAAACAAAATAAAGTAGAATTACAAATTCAGCAATCGAATTGTGAGCAACATTGTAATTTAAACATTGATTACTTTGTATGTATTTATTTATTTCAAAACTGACATTTTATTTTGAATATTAGGTTCCTTTATCTCTCTCATATCTCAGTTAGCTTCTTTTTTGCTCTTAAGTTTGTATTAAGAAAATGTTTATACGCGCATAAATATTAAATATTGATAAAGAAAAAACAGATAAAACTAGAATATTTCAACGTTTAAATAAAGTGTTACTATTAACAAAAAAAATCATTTTATCGTCGAACTTGAACAAACTGTAGATGTATGTATATGACAAATGGTAAGTACTTTATAACCTAGGTTTTTATACTCATTCACGAAAGTGAAATGAGTATATTGGGTTTGTGCAATGTCCGTCCGTATGAACTATTGCCGCTATTGAAAGTAGAACTTGCAACTTGGAGCATATACTCGCGTATACCCTCGAATTATAGTGTCAAGATTTTCCTGGTATGCTATAAACTCTATTAGTTGACGTGCTAGAGAGTTGAAATTTGAAACGTATACTCGCGTTGACAACCCAAGATCAAAACGTTATGGCAGATAAATCTACGCCTATTGGAGGCGTGGCAAATCGGTTAAAACTGTATCTTCTACAGTTTTAGCGCTGCAATGCCGCAATTTAGCACGTGAAATACTGTTAAGATCCTATAAAGATCGATGAAAAATATATCCACGCCTACTAGGGGCGTGGCAAATCGGATGGGATTATGGAGATTTATACATATTCTTCTATATCTTGAGCACTATTGATGTCAGAGACTTGATATTTGGAAGAATATATAGTCGGGTTGAGAACCCAAGATCAAAAATATATGTAGAACATATCTACGCTCATAGAGGGCGTGGCAAATCGCAAAAGTTGATATCCCTAAGTTTCAGAGCAAGAAGCTTCAAAATTGGATAATTGAATTACTGGTGGACTCCTCTATCGATGACAAAAAAAAAAAATTGTTACGCCCCTTTTGGCCGTCGCATACCGAAAAATACCCGGTAATTTCCACATTTTTAGAGCAAAAGCTTCCAAATTGCAGTTACGTTACCTTAAAATATTTTCAAGGATTGGCTAAAAACTACATGTCTGCGCGTACTGAGCCCAAGAATAATAAGATATGGCGAATATATACATATACGCCCAAAGCGGGCGTAGCAAGTCGGGTATTATCTACAGTTTTAGAGCTAGATATATATATATATATATATACCAATTGGAAGCGTGGTAAATGGTAAAATAAAAAAATGGAGCTGGTAGCTTTTGGACCGTGAATGAGTATTCTGCAGTCGGTAGCGCCCGACGCGTCGCGACGGCAACGTTCTTACTTGTTATTATTTAAAACTTGCAGTCAAAGTTGTGAGTTTCTACAAAATATTCGAAAACTTTTGAAAAGTTGAGTTTTGGATCAATAATAAAACCCATATTAATAGCTTTAATAATATGTAACGAAATTATCTAACAAGGGTATACAATTTTTGGTACTAAAGAAATTCAAAACATTTTTTATTTTCCTTTCAGAACTTGTTGCCGGTATATAGAGAAACAATATTAAAAGCTCCCAGATATACATATATATATATTATGTATTTATATAGAGCAGTGGCAAAGCTTCAAAAATGCTCTCTATGCTACTTTTGAATTCTGTGTTCATTATTTCAAAATCCGATCCGTCAGTCGTCTGTTGGATTTACAAGAAGAAAGTTTCAAACAGTAAAAAAGTTAAAGAAAAAACAAGAACTCTCATTCAATTAGAGGAAGAATAGTTCCGTAACTTTCGAAAAAGATAACTGCAACTAAGGTTAGCCAATTATACATACATATATATTCGAATAAGTGCAATATAAATAATTTTGAATAATAAACAAAAAATTAAATAATATTAACATACTTTGCTATATACATATTCATATATTTACAAATATATATAAATATTTGTTCTATGATATTTATGAAATACCGATTAATATTGACTAACTTAGGTAAATCAAATTTTTATTTATTTATATATTTGAAACTGCGAAATTTCCCATTACAACATTTTTATTCAAAAGTGGAAAAACATTTTAAGATTGCATAGAATTTTTTAGGATTTTTTAAGAAGAGATGCTGACGCATCCATTCTCCACCACCCTACTCAGCCTCCTCAATAACACACTGTCTATCTTTCTCTCTCTCTCTCTTCCTCTCTCTCTCTATCTATCTCTCTCTCTCTCTCTCTCTCTTTCTCCCTCTCTCTCTACTTCTGCACTATTACCTACGGTATTTTACCATTTACAAATGTGTATCATTAATGTAGCTACACACCCACATTAACGAGAGCGCATATGTGCGTGCGTGTGTGTGTCCGAATTCCGGACGAAAGCGTATTTTTATACACATGTGTGAATACACACACGGGCAGATACACACATTTAGAAGTGCATTTAGGTCTCAGGTAAACGTAGATATTCATACAAATTCATGTGAATAAAAATTTGCTTATTTAGGTGCAGAAATAACTCGTCTCGTCTGAAAAAATTACTTAAATAAATTTTAAATTTTGTAAACATACCCATAGTTTTAATTAATTTTATGATGTAATGGTTTTGTACAAAACGTAATTTAACTGTTTACCGACTGTGAACGACTATTAATCAGTCGATGCAGTCCGACCGCAACATTCTTACGTGCCCTGAACCTAAACAAAATATAACTTTAATGTGTAACATTTTGGTGCCAATGTAAATGCATGTCATTAGCCGGATTGAAACTGTGAGACTGACCCCTAATTTACATATATGTACATATGTAGTATATACTATAGTATATACTATGTATGTATTAATATATATGTACACATATTGCTGATCAGGTCGACGAGCTGAGACTTTGTCAATGATCGAACTACAAACTCTGGGTACTTCAAATTTCACATATAATTTATATTCTTTATATAGCCTGAACCCATTTAAAATAGGGAAATATAGTAGTATACTTAAGACATAACCACAGAGCCCAAAATACTAAATCTCTAATTTTGGTCTCCTTAACAACTCCGTGCATTGTTTTAAATTGCATGGACGGAATTGCCCTACGCTATGAAAATGAAGATAGTTACTTCTACAGAGAATAGAAGTTTGTACGTGTATGTCTATACATATATTTGTGTGTGTGTATGTGTGCAGGATGCAGGGTATCATTCATATATGTTCAGGGTATATAGGCTTTGTATAATGTACATGCACATAACTACAGAGCCCTAAATACTAAATCTCTAATTTTGGTCTCCAGAACAACTTAACGTTTCTTTTTTATAAATGTACATATATATACAAACAACACACACACACACACACACACACACACACACACACACACACACACACACACACACACACACACACACACACACACACACACACACACACACACACACACACACACACACACCGCACACTCACACACACACACACACACACACACACACACACACACACACACACACACACACACACACACACACGCACGCACAAGCACTTGCTCTGCTACTGCGCAGTTTACACAGCGAATACGCTTGGCCTGGGCTTGGTGCAGTGTGGGCAATATTATGGAAACTTATTTGTTGAATTAGTTTTCTTCTAGATTGACTTTTGTAACCAATTCTTTACAGCGTAATAATGACATTCATATGTATGTATTTGCCAAAGCACAAGTCTCTAGTATTTGAAATACGTTTTTTCAAATTTTGGGGGAAGGGGGCGTGGTATTGAAAATCCAAAAATTACAAAATGTTTGTATTCATGACACGGATATACACAATAAACCTGAAATCTATAGCTATAAGTTATAGCTATAACGGTATTCAAAAACGAAGAAAAATTATCGACTTTTATCGATGTATGTAATGTATGTAACAGGCAGAAGGAGGCGTGGCAGACCCTATAAAGTATATATTCTTGATCAGGACGACGAGCTGAGTCGATAAAGCCATGTCCGTCTGTCCGTCTGTCCGTCCGTCCGTCCGTATGTGTGAACGCGTCGATCTCAGAACTTTTAAGAGCTAGAGACTTGAGACTTTTTTTGGAAGTCCATGTATAGCACGCGCATATCGAGTTTGTTTTAGAAAATCGATAACTTTTCCTGTTCTTTTGTTATCGATTAAAAACCTTATCGAAATGAAGTTAATAAATTATATCTTGTACATCTTTTGAGCTAGAGTCTAAAAATTTTGCATTTAGTTTCATTTATATTTTATACAATTTCGGTTTTTGTTATATTTTGGATATTGGTTCAAAATTTTACAAAAATTTTAAAATTGAAGTTTAGTTTCACATATAGCCAATATATGAGTTTGCGATTTTAGACAACTGACAAATATTCAATACAATATGTAAATCATCTGCTGAAAATTTCATTGAAATCCATTAAGTATCACAAAAGTAATTAAACAAAATGTTTTGTCAATTGCGACATGTGACCAGAAACCCACCCCCGTTTTCATTTTTTCTATATGTGCACACATACATTGAGACATTTGAATGTGAGCATTCTTGTCTGTTTTAAGAATCACAACAATTACAGCTGACTTCTTGAATTTTGTTATAATTCTTAACTGCCTTTAGTTTCAAATTTGCTACTGCTTCTCTAAGCAGTGGCAGTGTTGATAGAAGCTGTGTGCACGCCGTGCCTTGCAGGTTTGGGTTCAAACCTCGTCGATGTCAAAACTTTTTTATTATTTCTTGTTTTCACACACCAATGGTGGTGTCGCGATAGAGGTGATGCGCTTTGGTTCGACTCCAGGTGGGGAAATGTCAGATTTTCTTAATTTTTTATTTTTTTCTTTTATTAAATTAATATTCATATTATTCTTAAAACAAAAACTACTTAACTTAATTAAATTTTGTATAAGTTTGTAATGTATACAAGATACGGAATATAGTTAAAAACGAAGATCGGACGGGGTTCAGGGGATCTCCTAGTCGGGCACCCGTGACTAGACTTACTTGACTTACTTGTTTTTACATACATATGCTCTTTTATTCATTTTATCATTATGTATTTAAAGGCTCACTGTGGTGTAGTCCTGTCTGCCAAAATGGAATCGAAAAAGGTAAGTATAACACATAGATAAATATGTATGATGGTCTTTTATACTTAAGGAAAACTTATATATGATGTGAAAAAAAATTTGGAATTTGTATTGCGAATTTCAAAGCAATTTAGATATCTTGAGCTGATCAAATCACATGTATGTATCTTTGGAATATTATATATAGATGAAGACGGTTATTAACGCTGAGAAAGAGCATTTGTTTTCGAAGTCAATTAAAACAACAACAACAACAACAACAAGGAAAGCGGTGAAAAAGGTATCGAAATCTAATTCGAAAACTGACACAATTATGGATGCAAATATCTTGGATTTGGAATCTACTACAAATTCAACTTTGGAGAACGCTTCGGTAGGCGGAGTGACAGCCGAACCGAAATCGCCAATTTCGCCAGATGGGGATAATTTAACAGTTAATAATACAGACGATTCAAGTGTTATAGTTCAAAAAAAGAAGACTAAATCGAAGAAATCGAAGAAATGCGAATACGATAATCAAAATATATCTGTGGTAAGCTCAAATTGTTCGAAATAGAAAAAGAAACTAAAAGTCAACAAAATTAATACAAAACAAGTAAGAGTATTCTAGTCGAGACTGCGACTAGGAGATACCCTGAACCCTGCGAAGATGCGATATTCAAATCACTTTGCGCTTCTTTTATATAAACATACATACATATATAAATACAAACAACACATACATGCACACACACACACACATGCACACGCACGCACAAGCACTTACTCTGCTACTGCGCAATTTACGCAGCGAATGCGCTAGGGCTGCGCTTGTTCTGCAGTATGCACTATATTATGGAAACTTATTTGCTGAATAGGTTTGCTTCTGGATGGACTTTTGTAACCAAACTTTTAGAGCGTAATAATGACATTCATATGTATGTATTTGCCAAAGCACAAGTCTCTAGTATTTGAAATACGTTTTTACAAATTACTGGAGAAGGGGGCGTGGTATTCAATATCCAAAAATTTAAAAATGTATGTATTCATTACACGGATATAGACAGTAAATCTATAACTATAGCGGTATTCAAATTACGCTTAAAAACGAAACAAAATGATCGATTTTCATCGATAATAAGGAAACGGGATGAGTTATCGAGAAAAAATGATAAATTCGTATTGCGTATGACCACTAACCATACAACACAGTGGTATGACACTAACCATACACATAGATGGGACAACTAGAACAACGTTTTTCACCGCATTTTAATGTGTGTGCAACCAATCAACTTCGTATTTGCTCGGCTCGCTTACTTTAGGCTCGAGCCACGATTGAGTAATACTAGGTTACGCAAAGCGGTCTGTTAAGTTACCAGTGCGATGTCACTTTATCAGAAATTTTTGTATTTTAAGGAAATAAAATAAAGGATAGACAATTTTTATGGTATTTACTATTGAAATTAGCTTTTAACTACTTTATTTTGTTTTCTTTGGAGCATTTTCCCGATCTCAGTTTAAATGCCCGCCAAACTTCACCTGGAATAACAGAGCACAATGTGATCATGTGACGTCACAACAGAACTGTTAATTAACATTAAAAGTAACGGAACACGTCTTTGCGTAACCTACTGTGTCTTTTAATAGTGAGTTAGTGGTATGGTATACAATGTATACTATACACGAGTATACATTTCAAATTTCAGATCTCTAGCTTTTGTAGTTTACGAGATCGCTGCGTTCATGCGAACGAACGGACGGGCAGACAGGCGGGCGGACGGACGGACGGATGGACAGACGGACATGGCTATATCGACTCAGCTCGTCTTCCTGACTAAAAATATATATACTTTAGGGGTCTGCCATGCCTCCTTCTGCTTGTTACATACATTTTCACAAAACCATTATACCCTGATTTCCCATTTTCAATGGGTTCAGGGTATAAAAATGATAGACTCGTACTGTGTAGGGTATACAGGAAACAAAAACGCAGATCAGACGGGGTACAGTGGATCTCCTAGTTGAGCACCACCGACTAAAGTTTTCTTACTTGTTTTTATACCCTGAACCCATTGAAAATGGGAAATCAGGGTATAATGGTTTTGTTAAAATGTCAAATGTATGTAACAGGCAGAAGGAGGCGTGGCAGACCCCACAAAGTATATATATTCTTGATCAGCTCAACAAACTTAGTCGATATAGCCATGTCCGTCTGTCCGTCTGTCCGTCCGTCCGTGTGAACGCAGCGAACTCGTCAAAAATTTGATATGTATACCCGTGTATACCCTGCGCAGTACGAGTTTATCATTTTTTTTCGATAACTCATCCCATTTCCTTATTATCGATTAAAATCGATAACTTTGTTTCGTTTGAATGAATACAGACATTATGTAGTTTTTGGATTTTGGATAGCACACCCCCTTCCCACCTAATTTAAAAAAATCGTATTTCAAATACTAGAGACTTCTGCTTTGGGAAATGCATACATATGAATGGCATTATTACGCTGTAAAAGTTTGGTTACGAAAGTCCATCTAGAAGAAAACTAATTCAACAAATAAGTTTCCATAATAAAGTCCATACTGCAGTCCAAGCGCAGCCCACGCGCAGTCCCAGTAGCAGAGCGTGCGTCTGCATGTGTGTGTATGTGTTGTTTGTATATATGTATATATAAAAGAAGCGTAAAGTAATTTGAATACCGCATCTTCGCAGTGTTCAGGGTATCTCTTAGTTGAGCAGTCTCGACTAGAGCACTCCTACTTGTTCTTATTTGTTTTCTTTTCTGGATACTAGCTAAACAAATTTAACAAAATCAATTGAACTGAAGTTCCGTTTTAAATGTAGCCAATATGTGAAAAAGTTTACATTTCTTGCGATATGATAGCATAGTCAATAGATTAGTATGTCAATGATATGCTAAAGACCTAATTGAAATGTAACTAGTAACATCGAAGTTGTGAAACACGTGAAATTCGACAAATCGCATGGCAATTAGCGCCAAGTGCACGCATTTGGACTATGCATGTGAACACACACACACACATTCTTTATCAAATTGTATTTATAGAATCGCAATTGTTATTGAATTGTCGCTAACACTTCTTACATAAAGTCCGATGGCATGAAAAGTGCGGCGCAATGGATTGGGATTATCCGAATGACTGCAAATTTTAATTTTCAAGTTCAATTTGTTTAACGGAGTAAGACACAAGAAAGTTGAAACTTTTACTTTTTATATAAATCGGAAATCAGGGTATATTGGTTTTGTTAAAATGTCAAATGTATGTAAGGAGGCGTAGCAGACCCCATAAGGTACACATATAGTATGTATGTATATTCTTGTACAGGGAGACGAGCTGAGTCGATATAGCCATGTCCGTCTGTTCGTATGTGTGAACGCGTCGATCTTAGAACCTGTAACAGCTAGAGACTTTAAAAAAAATTTTACGTCTCTGTATAGCACGCTCATATGGAGTTCCCGTTCCCGTTTTATTGTTGTCGGTAAAAATTGAAAAATATTTTATTCAGAATGTATATATATTATGACAATTGTCATTTTAAATGAAATCTAATTTTTTTTTTATATTTTATAGAAGAGCAGTTTCAACAAATTTGATGCCCTTCAGAAGCGAAATTTAATCCATGTACGTTCTAGTGATTCAAGTAAAGCTCAACAAATCTTCAGTGTAAGCGAATCATTTATTAATCCGAACATTTCACTGAGCCATGATTATAATTCAATCAATTCACACACTCTTGTACAGATAGAATCAGATAGATACTTCAATTTATATTAACTTTATTAATGATCATATCTAATCACAGCAAATAATCATACATTTCATATATGTATGTATGTATGTATCTATATTCGTCTGTCTCCGTCTAGTAATGTTAAATATTATGTTATTTGCTTATAGAATCTGCAAGATGAGCTGCAAACCAATTGCAAACTCTGCTCAAGGCCGGTTTATAAAATGGAAGAAGTTATTGTTCAGTTGAAATCTGACAAATCTATCTACCATAAATCCTGCTTGCGATGCAAAGACTGCGCCAAACAATTGAAGTACGTAATTAAAACCATCTATAATATATTAGCTGAACAGTGTTGCCAAGTATCCAAAATCAAAAAATTACAAAATGTTTATTTAGTACACGGATATACACAGTAAATCTGAAATCTATAGCTATAACAGTATTAAAGTTCCGCTTAAAAACGAAGCAAAATGATCTTTATCGATAATAAGGAAATGGGATGAGTTATCAAAAAACCGATAAACTCGTACTATCTTTTCTGGTTTACGAGATCGCTCCGTTCCCACGGACGGATGGACGGACAGACGGACATGGCTATATCGACTTAGCTTGTCTTCCTGATCAAGAATATATATACAGTCGAGTCCCGATAATTCGAAATGGCAAGGGGATCATTTTTTTCGATTTACACAGAAATTCAAATTATCGAGACTCGACTGTAACGAATTTTTTTCGAGGGGATAGAATTTGTTTCGATTTATCGCGATTATCGATTTAGCGGGGTACAAATTATCGAGACTCGACTGTACTTTATGGGGTCTGCCACGCCTCCTTTTGCCTGTTACATACATTTGATATTTTAACAAAAACATACGCTGATTTCCCATTTTTAAGAGGTTCAGGGTATAAAAAGCCAGATCTGACGGAAAAAAAGCGGAATTGGCAACAGTGACCCTGAACCCTGCTAAGAGCCGATATTGCAATAATATTACTTTTATATACAGTCGAGTCTCGATAATTTGTACCCCGCTAAATCGAAAATCGCGATAAATCGAACAAAATTCTATCCCCTTGATGGGGATATCTATATGATGGAAATCTCGATAATTTGAATTTCTGTGTAAATCGAAAAAAAACTGATCCCCTTGCGATTTCGAATTATCGGGACTCGACTGTACTATGTTCACATGCATTACAAACAACACATGCACAAAGGCAGACACACGCACGCCCGCACAAGCACAGTATGTCGCAGCACTGTTAAAAGACTCCGTAGGTTACGCAAAGACGAGTTCCGTTACTTTTAATGTTAACTAACAGACTTGTTGTGACGTCACATTATCACTTTGTGCTCTGTTATCCCAGGTGAAGTTTGGCGGGCAAATAAACTGAGATCGGGCAAATGCTCCAAAGCAAACAAAATAAAGTATTTAAAAGCTAATTTCAATAATAAACACCATAAAAATAGTCTATCCTTAATTTTACTTCCTAAAAATACCAAAAATATGTAGATAATGGCATAAGCTGTGAGGTCTTTTGGCAGCAGCAAATATATGCCCAAAATAGATTATATGTCAGGAATAATGGTTAATTGACGGTGTTCGCTGAGTTTTTGCCATAAAGTAATGCTTATTTATGACAATCTATCTAAATATTTAAGTATAATACACGTTGAAGGTGCATCAATAAACCTGCAGCTCACACCTGCAGCAATGTCAGAAACATAGGAAAGAATGAAATAAAACGTAGTGCAGCAATTAAAAACTCGAAGACTGCGTATGAATGTTTGTTTAAAGCCCAAAGAAAGAGATAATCAGCCTGAACCAGCTCCAGAGATCTTGGCAGAAGCTACCAATGCTGCACATCATCTTTGGCCATCAGATTCTCAATATAATGATGGAAAGTGGTAGATATAATGATGTGGATTGATGGGAAACGAATAATACTTTTTAATACTATTCAGTTTTTCCAATTTAAAGTCTTGGAAAATAAAGTAAAGGCTATTCAACACGAAAATAAGAGTGGTCAACGGACTACATGAGCAATAACTGCATAGAAAACGGTTTAGAACAAAAAAAAATAATAAAACCATTATATTTTCCGATTAAAGAATCTATATATAACTGGTAATAAAAAACAGTTTACGTTTTTATTTTGTCTACTAGCTTTAATATAGATAGCAGTGCCAAATTCGCTTGATTTTCATACAAAGATCAAAGCGCGCGCACCAGTTTTTGATAAAGTGACCTGAACCCATTGAAAATAGGAAATCAGGGTATAATGTTTTTGTGAAAATGTATGTAACAGGCAGAAGGAGGCGTGACAGACCCTATAAAGTATATATATTCTTGATCAGCTTGACAGGCTGAGTCGATATAGCCATGTCAATCAGTCCGTCCGTGTGAACGCAGCGATCTCGTAAACCACAAAAGCTAGAGGTCCTACACAGTACGAGTTCATCATTTTTTTTTTCGATAACTTATCCCACTTCCTTATTATCGATGAAAATCGATAATTAAAACATAACTTGATTTACTGTGTATATCCCTGTAATGTATACAAACATTTTTGTATTTTTTTTATTTTGGATACCACGCTCCCTTCACCCAAATTAGAAAAAAAGTATTTCAAATACTACAGCCTTGTGAATTGACAAATACATACATATGAATGTCATTATTACGCTGTAAGAGTTTGGTTACGAAAGTTCATCTAGAAGAAAACTAATTCAACAAGTAAGTTTCCATAATATAGTCCATACTGCAGCCCAAGCGCAGCCCACGCGCAGTGGCTGCGTAAACTGCGTAGTAGCAGAGAAAGGGCTTAGCGTGCGTCTGCATGTGTGTGTGTGTGTGTATGTGTTGTTTGTATATATATATGTATATATAAAAGAAGCGTAAAGTAATTTGAATATCGCATCTTCGCAGGGTTCAGGGTATCTCTTAGTCGAGCAGTCTCGACTAGAGTACAGAGCATAAAATATATATATTCTTGATCAGCTCGACAAACTGAGTCGATATAGCCATGTCCGTCTGTCCGTCCGTCCGTCCGTGTGAACGCAGCGATCTCGCAAACCACAAAAGCTAGAGATCTGAAATTTGAAATGTATACTCGTGTATATCCTACGCAGCACGAGTTTATCTATTTTTTCGATAACTCATCCCATTTCCTTATCGATAAAAACCGATAACTTTTCTTCGTTTTTGAATACCGTTATAGCTATAGATTTCAGATTTACTGTGTGTATCCGTGTAATGAATACAAACATTTTGCTATTTTTGGATTTTGGATACCAGGGTATAATGGTTTTGTTAAATGTATGTAACAGGCAGAAGGAGGCGCGGCAGACCCCAAAAAGTATATATATTCTTGATCAGGGTGACGAACTGAGTCGATTTAGCCCTGTCCGTCTGTCCGTCTGTCCGTATGTATGAACGCGTCGATCTCAGAACCTATAAGAGCTAGAGACTTGAAATTTTTTTGGAAGTCCCTGTATAGCAGGCGCAGATCAAGTTTGTTTCAAACAATCAATAACTTATACCGTTTGCATTTAGTTTCATTTACATTTTATACTATTTCGGATTTTTTTATATTTTGGATATTAGTTCAAAATTTTACAAAAATTTTCAAATTGAAGTTTAGTTGCAAATATAGCCAATATGTGAATGAGTTTGCGATTTTAGGCAACTGACAAATATTCAATATAATATGTAGATCATATGCTGAAAATTTCATTGAAATCCATTAAGTATCACAGAATTAATTAAACAAAACGTTTTGTCAATTGCAACATGTGACCAGAAACGCACCCCCGTTTTCATTTTTATACCCTGAACCCATTGAAAATGGGAAATCAGGGTATAATGTTTTTGTGAAAATGTATGTAACAGGCAGAAGGAGGCGTGGCAGACCCCATAAAGTATATATATTCTTGATCAGCTCGACAAACTGAGTCGATATAGCCATGTCCGTCTGTCCGTCCGTCCGTCCGTGTGAACGCAGCGATCTCGTAAACCACAGAAGCTAGAGATCTGAAATTTGAAATGTATACTCGTGTATACTCTACGCAGTACGATTTTATCAATTTTTTTTCGATAACTCATCCCATTTCCTTATTATCGATGAAAATCGATAATTTTACTTTGTTTTTCAAGCGTAACTTGAATACCGTTCTAGCTATAGATTTCAGATTTTCCGTGTATATCCGTGTTTTGAATACAAACATTTTGTAATTTTTGGATTTTCGATGCCATGCCCCCTTCCCCCACAATTTGAAAAAAACGTATTTCAAATACTAGAGACTTGTTCTTTGGCAAATACTTACATATAAATATCGTTAGTACGCCTTAGAAGTTTGATTACGAAAGTCAATCTAGAAGCAAACCTATTCAACAAAAAAGTTTCCATAATATTGCCCATACTGCAGGCCAAGCGCTGCCCACGCGCAGTGGCTGTGTAAACTGCGCAGTAGCAGAGCAAGTGCTTGTGCGTGCGTGTGTGTGTGTATATGTGTTGTTTGTATATATGTACGTATATATAGAAGAAGCGCAAAATGATTTGAATATCGAATCTTCGCAGGGTTCAGGGTATCTCTTAGTCGAGAAGTCTCGACTAGAGCACTTTTACTTGTTTCTATACATGTGCACACATACATTGATACATTCGAATGCGAGCATTCTTGTCTGTTCTAAGAATCACAATAATTACAGCTGACTGCTTGAATTTTGTTAGAATTCTTAGCTGACTTTAGTTTCGAATTTGCTACTGCTTACTTAAACAGTGCAGTGGCGGTGTTGTTAGAAGAGGGACACGCCGTACCAAGCAGATCTGGGTTCAAGCCCCGCCAATGTCAAATGTTTTTAATTGTTTTTTTTTCACACACAATGGCGGTGGAGGTCAGGTGATGTTGGTTCGACTCCAGCTGCGGAAATGTCGTATTTTCTTAATTTTTTCTTTTTTTTCTTTTATTAAATTATTATTACTATTATTCTTTAAAAAAAACTATTATTTGATTGTGAAAGTGCAAGATTGGCAATTTAATTAAATTTTTTATGAGTTTGTAATGTATACAAGATACGGAATATACTTAAAAACGCAGATCGGACGGGGTTCAGGGGATCTCCTAGTCGGGTACCCCCGACTAGAGTTTTCTTAATTGTTTTAATTCGTTGTTTCTTTAATGAGTTATACGTCACTTTCACTTTTAAAGCTGTGAAGAATGTGGGTCGGGCTCCAGTTAAGCGCATCTTCGCAGGTATCCCAACGATTGGGGCGCTGAATTATATTCAATTGATATTCGACGAATTTGGCTAATTTACAAAAAACACGTTAATTTAGGTTAGTTGTAGAGTCTGTTTCATCTCAATATTAACTACCGTATCTGAGCTCCATTGGTTGGGTCATCCCTTGACGTCTGACTGGAGAATCAGGCCCTACTTGGATGGTGTTAACTTACATATATGTGCAGTATATATATATATATATATACATATATTTATGATCAATTGTTATCTGCCCTAATAGTTTTAATTTTTTTACTTACTTACCTTTTTAGGTTTGATAATTACCAGAGTCACGAAGGTGATCTTTACTGCAATGTACATTTTAAGCTGTAAGTACTTACCCGATGCTATATATGGTATATGTATATGTACATGTTTGTACATACATATATACAAAACTCATACTCATATACTTATGCTCAAACTCCTCAGACTCTTTGCCCCCAAGGTCGTTGCGCAGGCCGAAGAACCTAAGCAACGCAAAACGGAGCTTATTATTCGTGAAAGCCAACCGGTTGAGCTACCTCCGGATGTTGTTCGTGGTAAGTTAAGTCATTCGCACTTTTTATACCCTGAACCCATTGAAAATCAGGGTAAAATGATTTTGTGAAAATGTATGTAACAGGCAGAAGGAGTGGGGGGTGGTAGACCCCATAAAGTATATATATTCTTGATCAGCTCGATGAGCTGAGTCGATATAGCCAGTCGTGTGTCGTGTGAACGCAACGACATCGTAAACTACAAAAGCTAGAGATCTGAAATTTTATATGTATATTCGTGTATACCATACGTAGTACGACATATATTTTTTTAGAAAACTCATCCCATTTCCTTAATATCGATGAAAATCGATCATTTTGCTTCCATTTTTTAACGTAGCTTGAATACCGTTATAACTAGATAATTTAGATTTACTGTGTATATCCGTGTAATGAATACATACACTTTGTAATTTTTGGATTTGGATTTAAAATACTAGAGACTTGTGCTTTAGCTAATACATACATATGAATGTCATTATTATGCTCTAATTGATTACGAAAGACGAAGTGAAGCGTAAAGTGATTGTAATATCGGATCTTCGCAGGGTTCAGGGTATCTCCTAGTCGACCAGTCTCGACTAGAGCACTCTTACTTGTTTGTTATTAAATATGAGTTAATAATATCTCAACGAAAACCCTCTAATTTGTGTTAGAAATTGGGTATGGGATGTGCAAATAGTGAGAGTAATGTCAAATTTGTAGCTTTTAAAATCTTAGTTAATTTGAAAATAAATATTAGAATATGAATATGAATATGAAGCATAGTCTATTTGGCAGCCAAGACGATTTGGGATTCAGTCAGATTGATGGGGAAATCGAAAAATTTGGATCTTTATTTAATTAATTATTAATTAATTTATTAATTATCAAATATATTTCTTTATGTATTTAAGCATCGGATAAGCCGGATCTAGGACTTGATGAACTGCATCAATTGAACGTTCGTTCAAGATTTGAATTATTTGAGAATGTGGAACAAAATAAACTTAAAGAGGACCAATTGCTAGTACAGCAACGTCCTGTGATTAAGCGCAGCAAGTCGGTTCTCACGAAGTATCGACCAAATGATGTCGACAACAAAAACGGAGCATTGAACGAGAGCGACGATGAGCCCGGCGAAGAAAATGAGGATGCTGACTTGATACGCTCTAAGAAAAGCACACAGAAGGAGAGGCCTGTTGGTTTGGGCGATGCCATGAACGACATCAAGACCAGATTCGAAAGGGGCACCATGCAGTCCAAAGAAGAACGCCGCGAAGAACGAAAACAGGAAATCCAAAATATACGCTCTCGCCTCTTCATGGGCAAGCAGGCCAAAATAAAGGAAATGTATCAACAGGCAGTCGCCGAATCCGAGCAGGCTATCACATCTGTCGGCAAGCAACCGGATGTTGAAATTGGCGAAGCGGCTCGTTCCATTAAAGAGCGATTCGAAAAAGGTGAAATGTTTAACGACAAAGACAATGAGTCTACATCATCCAATTGCAATAATGGTCATGGCTCAGGGCTGTCGGAGGATGCGGATATCTTTGAATCTGGTAAGAGCCGAGAAGAGAGCTCTAAATTGCTTAATATAATTAATTCACTTATATACCTAATTTATAGCTATAAGTAAAAACTCGCGCAGCATCTTTATGGAGCTAGATGCGAACCTGACAAGTGCGAACGCAAAATGCGATTTTCAAAGAAATCGATCCATCTCTCTCAACAAATGCCCGAGTCAAAATCAACTGCTTGCGGAGGTGATTATGAATGAGTTTAATTATGAGTTATATAACATATATGTATATACATAATATAGAACTCTGATATTGATGTGGTTAAATGTGATACAAAGCCGGAGGATATCAAAGTCACCACAGCCGAGCTAAGTCAGAAATTTAAATTTTTCGAAACGTATCGTCCGAAAGATGGAGAGAAGCGTCAATTCCGTATAACTCCGCCTCGCGAAGGTGTTGTTAAGATGCCATCGCTCGATTCCGAATCTGATTCTGAGTCGAGCAAACAGAACTTTCACGATAATGTGCTCCAGAAAACGCAGACTACTTCGACGATGTTGAACAAGTTTAGGGAAATGGAGCAGAACAAATCGATGAACACTAACTGCAAGAGTCCCAGGCCCCTAAAGTGTTTCACGCCTCCACCAGCGGGAGATAGACGGAACTTTTATGATAGATCCAACAGCGAAGAGGAGGAGGACGAAGATGATGACGATGAGGAGAATGAAACCGACGATGAGGACGAAATCGATCAAGAAATTCTAAACTTAAGTTCGACCCATGGAGATGAAGCGCTCAGAGAGGTAAGCGGATCTTAAGCAAAGTCGCGAGAAATTGTAGCTGTCATGCCTTAACGGACAGATAATTTAATTAAAAGGTATATTTTTGGAAGCTCTCAACCGTGATCTATTTACAAAACCTGCATTGCCCTAAATATGTTCAATATTGAGTCTCTGATTTTTCTTCTAATTTATCACGCACCAAAAGAAAGGATATAAATTATTTAATCAGTCAAATAGATGTACATATTGTGTATGGATTTTTATACCCTTTTGTGGTTTACGAGATCGCTGATTTCACACGGACGGACGGACAGACGGGCATGACTATATCGACTCAGTTTGTCGACCTGATCAAGAATATTTATACTTTATGGGGTCTGCCACGCTTCCTTCTGCCTGTTACATACATTTTCACAAAAACATAATACCCTGATATCCCATTTTCAATGGGTTCAGGGTATAATAAATAAAACGTTTTGTCAATTGCAACGTGTGACGAGAAACCCACCCCCTTTTTCATTTTTTACATGTGCACACATACATTGAGACATTCGAATGCGAGCATTCTTGTCTGTTCTAAGGATCACACTTACAGCTGACACTGCTTGAATTTTGTTATAATTCTTAGCTGCCTTTCGTTTCGAATCTGCTACTGTCTACTTAAGAAGCGGTGCGCGCCGTGCCGTGCGCAGATCTGGGTTCGAGTTTATTGTTTTTTTTATTTTTTTCTTTTATTAAATTATTATTACTATTATTCTTTTAAAAAAAAACTGTTCTTTTGGCAAACATCCTATTTGATTCTACAAACATTGTACATTTGATTGTTGAAAACATAGATTTTCCTATTGATCGTATGTACGAATATATTTAGAGTTCTAAAAATCTCTAGCTTCAATATATCTACAAATACGGCATACGGCATACGGTTGTATATTGAAAAGTGAAAATTACTACTTTCAATACCTTCATACAGACTGATTACTGATGAGAAGGGCAGCGAGACTGTAATTTACGAAAGGCAATATACTCATTTCTATTAAGATCTTTTGTCGAAAAATATTTTCATATCTTTCAAATCTGGGAAATTCATTTTAAAATAATTTAAAATTTATATTATTTAAGGCACACAATGCAGCTAGGGCAAAGCAACTGCGTGCCAAATTTGAAAAATGGCAGGCAAACGAGATCAAGCGCGAAAGAATGGAGGGCTATGTGGACATCTATTCAGAACAAGTCTCCGATGACTCAACAATAGAAAGTGCTAAGGCGTAAGATGCACTTATTAGTAACAAATCATTTAAATTAACATTTCAAACAATTGCAGAATACGTGAGCGCTTTGAAAATATGAAAAACGTTGAACGTAATTCAACAGTTCGACCCCAGCATCAGGTTAATCGTTTTGTAGTAAGTATCACTTACTATATTTTGCTATACATATTGATAATATTTCCATTTCAATTTTAGTAATTTGTTTTTTTTGGCTGCTGGACACAAATATTTGGATTTTAATAAAATAACCTTAACAAATGGTTGTATTTACCTAAACGTATATTCTATTCATACATTTAATTTTAACAATAATAGAAGTAAACGTCTCTTTTGAAAACAGCATAACACCTATTTTTGTCATACAAAACTTAAACCTATTATAAACTATTTCAGAGCTTATAAACATATTCATAAGCATAAGCTAGGATATGTGTGAATCAAAGAGCACAGTCAATAATTGAACGACATATTTTATGTGTATACATGGATTTATTTTTAATATATAATGACAAATACAATTAAATATCTTATTCTATAGCTTTATCCATAAATTCCAGGAATCTTTTGGCATATTGTTCAGGATCACAAGTTGATATTCCATCAACATTACTACCATATTTAACTGTTTTT
This sequence comes from Drosophila leonis, assembly GCA_035045365.1. Lineage (NCBI taxonomy): Eukaryota > Metazoa > Arthropoda > Insecta > Diptera > Drosophilidae > Drosophila > Drosophila leonis. The sequence goes on along the minus strand of JAWNPC010000120.1, from coordinate 709,630 downwards.
GCCGCTTTCGCTGCCTAAAATACACATAATTAATCATTTAACATTATGTATGGAAATAATATATATATATATATATATACTATATATATATATATATACTATATATATATATATATATACTATATATATGTATATACTATATATATATATATATATATATATATATATATATATATATATATATATATATATATATATATATATATATATATATATATACTATATATACCTGTTTTTTGACTCCGTATTGTGTTAGAACATCGATAATAGCTATAAAGTAGATTTCTCGTCTCTCTAAAATGAAATTAATATGTGCTTTTAATTATATCGTTCAAATATTTTTAAATCTGTTTGTATAAATGAACCTTCAATACTTGGAATGGCGTAAATGTCAACTTCGTAAACAACTTCCTTATATTGTGCACCTCTCGGGGAATCGGGTGGTGTATTATACGTCCAGCTTTAAATAGTTTTTATGGTCATTTTTGTTATACAAATTTTCTTAATTGTTGCGTTCTTCGTGATTTACCGTTCACCACTATCGCATTCTTCGCTCTCACTGTTTTCGCTGCGTCCTGTGGCCAGCGCGCTATCTCCTTGTAGAGCCTCTTCTTCAGCACGCACACAATCATGAATGCCAACCAATAAAGAGTAGTCCATTATATGTAACTTGGTCAGCAACTGCAGAATATTAAAATTAAAGAGTCTAGTGTAAGTAAAATAGAGAGTATATGTAAAAGAATATTGAAATCTAGTTAAGATATTCGTTTGTAAAAGAGAGAGAGACTGTATACATAGGAGAAATATACAGATTTTATTATGAGAGAAGACTTAAATATATTTAGTTGTTCGTATAAGAACGAATTTCAATGTCAATTTATATCTACACTTGCCTTTCATATTTATGTAAAAGTGATACATTTTAAGTTTTTTAGGGCATTGTGCAGATCAGAAATCTAAGAGCGACGAGATGAGCGACGAGATGAGCTCTAATCTTTTTGCAGCTTGGTCAGTACTCCGACCTTGAGCTATTAGTTAAAGCTCAATAGAACTGAGTAGTTTTTTTTTAAGTTATTTTCTTATAAACACTCCACTCTTCAAAAAAAATTACTCCATTTTCAACTTAAAAGTCACGCATTGTAAATATACATCTTAAAATTCTCTATATAATATATAGTTATACATCTTTCATATATGTATATAAAGTATGTAAATGTCTGATTTCTTACATCAATATCATTGTTTAGAGTATCCAACAATTTTGTCTTAGGTTCCTCTCCAATCTCCAATTTGACTTTTTGCTTTATGAAATCGTTATCCTTATATGTAGGTAAAAGCTTTTCAAGCTCTTTCTCTGAAGCCTCGCGATCGACAGTACTGCCTTTTAAATCAAATTTTCTAAAGAATAACAAATTATTAAATGAGAATTATAATTATTGCAATCGATCTACATAACAAAAATTTCGTTCATACTTATGTATGGTCAACTGAGAACTGAAAACATTTCTCATTACAACAAAATAATACTGGACGCTTTCTACAGTAATCCGGTACATGCCCAAGTATTGTGGCAAAAGTGTTTTTCCATGTCTTTCTACAACATACTGGAACAAAGTTTGAGGAGAATATGAATTATAGTATGTATTTCAATTGCATTTAAACATATTTTGACTCACTGGATGATAGTGCTTGAGAAAAGCATGCATGCGTTCAATTTCCTCAGATGTAAGACTCTTAATTATAAAGAATTTATCATAGCTCTCATAAAATTGTGCACCCGACTTGCCCGATGAGTCGATGCCCAATGGCTGCGATCTAGTCAAAGATTCGCGGTAATCAACGTCGTCAACTCCGAATCGTTCACGTAAATTGCGAAATACAAGGGGACAGTATTCCTTCACCTTAAAATGTGACGGCATATTTTCTCTATATAAATAATAGGGAAAACTATAATTTTGCAGCTTGTTAACCGATTGTGTTTCTTACTTGTTGAATAAATGATTGTCAACTTTTATTTTCGAATATGCACGAAAATCGTCTGGCAGCAACATTACTGGTATGTTGACATGACTTAACTCGTTTATCTACAAATTGGTTGGCAATTATTAATTCTTATACATAGTATATTTGTGACGAAACTTACTGTATGGTTAATGCCCCACATAAAGACGCTAAGAATAGGCTCATTAGCACGGAATAGCTTCACTTTTTGATGTTTTACTCTGAAATGCTTCTTCTTCAAAATACGCGGCTGCGATGTTGACGAGATTTTTTTATCCATTTTCCTACTGGAGTTCGTTTCGCTATATTTACCAAAAGTGCATCATTTATTAATTCATTCACAATACTAATTAATAAATACTGGATCGAGTATAAATGCGTGAATGCGTGAATGCGCAAGCAAATTTTCATATACATATATATGTATATACATACAAGCATACATAAAATGCAATTTACATACACAAATATAACTAAAGTCCTATATACGTTAGTATTGTTTGGGAACGAAAGCACAATAACATTAAAATTAATTTGGAGCTGTGATTTAGCACAACGTACATTGGGTATATTTAATTTTACAAACAAATTTCAGGCATAAGAAACAGTTGTTTGATTGTGTTGCAGCGACATATTAAAAAGGCACACAAACGCACTTGCAAATATGTACATATGCATGTATGTATGCATGTACGTATGTATATATGCATGTATGTATGTATGTATATATGTTTGCATGCATGCATGCATGTACATACACGTTTGTCTGTATGCAACACGTACGAAAACAAATCAAGCTGCAATTGCACTCCTTTTCGGTTTGGATATAGGCTTAACGGATATATCCAACTCACAATTACATTAATATTTATTGCAAATTGTACTTCAAACGAAAAAATCTTTATATTATTCAGCTTGTTCTATCGCAAATATTTTTATCGGCAGCCACGGTTGAGTTTTGATAAACATTCAATTGAGAGAATTCACATGATACCTACACGCAAGTCGATAACTGTATCATGTAACTTATCGATATTTTCAATTATTTTTATTCTCAAATTCCAGACATTTAGAAAATACATTAATAACTTATTAAAATAAATAAAACATTAAAATAAATAATATTTCTTAAATTAAAAAAAAAAAAAATGTATTTCGAGAATTTTTTATATATAAGCACTAAACATACAAGATAGAGAGCAGAGAGAGAGAGTAAGAGAAAAAAAATGCATTAGTGATGCTTCATATCAGAACTCGGCCATTTCGGTTGAGCGTTCGCAGCGAACTGATTTTGCCTCCCATATTTTCACTGCTCGAACCCCAAAGTGAGCGACACGAGCGAATACGAAGCCGTGGGGGTAGCCATGCACACTTTTTAAGTTTTTAAGTTTGTTCTAGATGTCTTATCTATGGTTGTATGCTTAGTGGTTGTATGGTTAGTGGTTGTATGGTGAGTGGCACTATCGACAGTATCACTAACCATACAACACATAGATGCGTCAACTAGAACAAAGTTATTCCACACTGAAAAACTTGTGCGTGGTGGACCACTCAACTTCGTATTTGCTCGGCTCGGTCGGTTTAGGCTCAGCCAGTAAAAATATGGTCCGGCAAAATCAGTGCGCTGCGAGCGCTCAACCGAAATGGTCACATTCTCATATGAAGAACTACCATATGCTATTTTTTCCTTACTCTCTCTCTCTCTCTCTGCTCTCTCAAGTACATATACACGTATGGCGTACACACAACCAGCAGCGTACCCAAATTGAAATTCTTTCGTCGAGACGTTTCATTCTTTCCCTTCTGAGAGAAGAGTACACCAAATTGTTAAAAGGGTGTGCCATGCTCATGCAAAATGTTTACAATTTCATTATTATTTGTGTGAAGGGTATGAAAGCGTTGGTGCGCTTAGCGAATATGTTTTTGAGACCAGCATGCACACACACACAGTCGCTTGCTTACATACATATATGAGTATTTGTGTGCGAAACTCTTGCTGCCTGTGGTCAGTGTTGCCGTTTTTTCCGGAGCAAAAAAAGCTAGATCAACCAAAAAAAAAATCCAAAAAAAGCAAAGTCGCGAGCAAAAAAAGCTTAAAAAAAAGCTGTTATTTATTAGGGACGGTACATGCTTTTTGAGCTCTGCATATACGCTTTTATTAGTTCCAACCATGACACTAGCGTTACCTGTGCCAATACTGACCAAATTTTTACTGTTCATCTTCTGAAATGCAAGCTCCTTTCTCAACCCTTCCACCATTGCCATAGCATCTCCACTTTCAAGCCTAATTAAGCTTAAAAAAGTGGATACTACAGCTCCACGTTCTACAGAAAAGTAGTTAACAACCACACTTAAATATATACAGATATTTAAAAATCAATTTAACACATTATTGACACTACTGGACATACTACCAGAGCTGTTAAAAATTCCATTTGAATGGAAATTCAAAATGGGTTTTCAGAACAGAGCTGTTAAAAATTCCATTTGAATGGAAATTCAAAATGGGTTTTCAGAACAAAAACCCATTTTGAATTGCCATTCAAATGGAATTCTTAACAGCTCTGCATACTACATATTGACATACTAAGCAATTTTGTATAGCTTATATCGGTCGACTCGTCCAGCAGCAAGTTAAATTTTGAGTTGTCAATATCCTTTACAAGATCATCGCAAGAATGCGGAGCTAAAAAGTTTTTAATAACATATGTGCACTTTGTGCGATGCAGCTTTATTTTTAGAGCACGGGAGCAATTGCAGTGTGCTGAGCTACGGACAGACAAAGAGCTGCCTTCTCCTGCTCAATAGTCTTTGGCAATGGTTGTTGGACAAAATCTATTTTATTTTGTTCAATGCGCCGATATGCAAATCTCTAAGTGTCGCCGTAATATTGCTTTTGCAATAGCTACAGAAAGCGCGTGATGGATCTGTTAAGTCCTTCCTCAACCAATCTTTAAAATCTGTGCTATGCAGCCAAACATCACGAATTTTCTGCTTGTATATTTCTTTTGGCATTTTTAATTTATTTGCAAAAATTTAAATAACCTAGAGGTGGGAAACTGAGCGGTAATAGTGGTTGCTTAATCGATACATTTTCAATTTCAACACTAAATAACGTATGCAAGCAAAAATACTGATAAAATTGAAAAAATAAAAAAAAACTGAAAAAAGCTTTTTCGATTTTCAAAAAAGCTAGAATTCCCGCTTCCCGCTGTTTTCCAATTTTTCCCGCAGTCGGACTTTCAAAAAAGCCAGATCTGACGGGAAAAAAGCTGAAACGGCAACACTGCCTGTGGTTGCTTGATTTTGTGGACTGCACACACACATTTGCATATTTGTGTGTATGTTATGCGATGATCGAAATTGTCGAGTGTCCGCGATTCAGTCAGTAGTTTGTAAATTTTGTATGGTTTGAATTGTAGAGTGAATGAAATGAGCATTTATGACCTGCAAGTCATTTTGGCAATATGAAGTATAGCTTGATGTAGTCTGGCACCTGTGAATACATAGACGCAACTAAATCTTTTATAGTCCACTACCCGATATATTTAAAAGAATTAAATAAACCTTTTAGTAAATGCATTACCATAATTTTTCGATTTGAAAATGTTTATGTACCTATTTTATTAAAGTATGGTCTAATATCGATATCTGTAGATACATTTATATACTTATATATTGTACATACATATATGCAGGTGTAAGTATGCACATATGTACACACATATGTGTGAAGCGCATTTGGAAGTCCACAAGATCGAACAAAACCCAAAATCGTTCACACAATTCTAAATACACCACACGCCAAAGGAAATGTACTAATATAAAAATGTGTGTGTGCAGTCCACAAAATCAAGCAACCACAGGCAGCAAGAGTTTCGCACACAAATACTCATATATGTATGTAAGCAAGCGACTGTGTGTGTGTGCATGCTGGTCTCAAAAACATATTCGCTAAGCGCACCAACGCTTTCATACCCTTCACACAAATAATAATGAAATTGTAAACATTTTGCATGAGCATGGCACACCCTTTTAACAATTTGGTATACTCTTCTCTCAGAAGGGAAAGAATGAAACGTCTCGACGAAAGAATTTCAATTTGGGTACGCTGCTGGTTGTGTGTACGCCATCAGTGTTGCCAACTTTTGTTGAGCAAAAAAAGCTGCTTTTAGTGGGGAGATACTACGAGAAAAGCTGAAATGTTGTGGGAAAAAAGCTAGAAAAAAGCTGATGTTTTCTGTCTTCTTTTAAGGGCTTAATTTTATAAATAATTTATTATATTTATTATATATATCAGTTGACTCATCAATCAGAAGACTATACAGTCGAGTCTCGATAATTTGTACCCCGCTAAATCAATAATCGCGATAAATCGAAACAAATTCTATCCCCTTGAAAAAAATTCGTTACAGTCGAGTCTCGATAATTTGAATTTCTGTGTAAATCGAACTGATCCCCTTGCCATTTCGAATTATCGGGACTCGACTGTATTTTGCATTGCCAATATCGGCGCGAAGCTCATCCAAAAAATTTGGCGCCAAAACATTTCTTATAATGTTTGAGCATTTTGTTCTGCGTAGCTTCAGAGAACTCCCAGAGCCATCACAAAATTGTTTTGCGCACAAACTGCTCATGTGGTCAATTGGAGAAACCGCCGTGTGTTGAGCCACAAATATACAGAGCGCTGCCTCCTGCTCCTCCGTCTTCGTCGAGAGCCCGGCAAAAGGAATTTTATTTTTTTGATGAAATCCTCCTGCAGCACTTTAATGGTTTTTTTGTGGCGGCATGGGCATGCAAATCGCTTAATTTGGCAGTAATACTGCCTTTGCAATAACTGCAAAACACTCTTGTCGGATCATTATTATCTTTTCGCAGCCAGGCTTTAAACTCATCGCTGTTAAGCCACACATCTCGGCATTTTTGCTTATATTCTTTCGGCATTGTTTTTGGCTGATCGTTTAATGATGAAATTGTTATGGCAATCGAACTAGAGTTCTATCGAATCATTTACAATAGGATCAATTGAACTATTTGAACGAATTTAGTTCCTTATTCTAGTTCAACTAATCATATTCTAGTTCAGTCAGTTCCACTATTAGTTCGATTAGTTCGTTCATCGAAAACTGAACCACTGAACTATTTCGTTTTAATTCAAACACAATAAACAACACAACATTTTACATACGATTAATCGCACAAAAATGATAACTTGTTGAGTAGAAAAAAGAGCTGAAAAAATATTTTTAAAAATCCAGAATTCCCGCTGCCCGCTGTTTTGGAATTTGTCCCGCAATTGGACTTTCAAAACAACCAGATTTGACGGGAAAAAAGCTGATTTGGCAACAGTGTACGCCATACGTGTATATGTACTTGAGAGAGCAGAGAGAGAGAGAGAGAGTAAGGAAAAAATAGCATATGGTAGTTCTTCATATGAGAATGTGACCATTTCGGTTGAGCGCTCGCAGCGCACTGATTTTGCCGGACCATATTTTTACTGGCTGAGCCTAAACCGACCGAGCCGAGCAAATACGAAGTTGAGTGGTCCACCACGCACAAGTTTTTCAATGTGGAATAACTTTGTTCTAGTTGACGCATCTATGTGTTGTATGGTTAGTGACAGTATCAAGACATAGATCCATCAATAGTGTCGATAGTGTCATCGATATTTTTCCACATCTAGTTAAACTCATTCATTTTAAATTGAATCTTTTGATCATTATTAATCGATAATAGCACAAACAAAATATTGCCTCGACCAATTTAAATTCAACCCTGAATTATTAAAAGTGCTTCTTTTAATAAAACAAAAATTCGTGCTCTCTCTTTCTCTCTCGCGCACACAATGGACAGCAGGTTATAAATTGAGAGTTATACATTCATATGTCGATCGATTACTGGTTGCTCTCTTAGGTCTGCAGTCTCTAAAGCGCGTGTAAATTTGTGCAAAAATGGGAAAACGTATCCAATTAGACTCATGATAACTGATTTTAATTAAACGATCAACAGTTTATAGAACTGTATTTTGTGATCCAACCAGATCTCCAGAAGCTGTTATCGTTCTGTATCCAGACATGGCGGAATCCGGGATTGACTTGGGCTTTGACTTGGAGTACGACTTAAATCTTAATTTACTTAACGATAACGACTCAAATATGGACTTTTTGCCCAATATGGAGAATGTGGAGTTCTATGAATTGAAGTCTACGCGGTCCATGCGAACAGACGAAATGTAAGTAACAACGCCTAGCACGACAAGTTGTATATCTAAAGTTAAAAGAAGAAATAAATAAGCACGCTTATTCACTCAAAAATACATATGTATGTATGTACATACATACGTATATATGTATGTATAAATGTGCACATATACAAGACCTACATACATACATATGTATACATTCATTTTGTATTTTTCTACATGATTAGCACTACTTTTTTTATTATCTTATCGGGATTTGTACAAACATGCCTATATGTATATGTATGTATGCGTTCGTATGCACAGTCATATACATACCTGTGTGTGTGTATGTATGTAATTAAAAGTTATATTTTTATACCCTACCCTATCCTGAACCCATTGAAAATGGGAAATCTGGGTATATTGTTTTTGTGAAAATGTATGTAACAGGCAGAAGGAAGCGTGGCAGACCCCATAAAGCATATGTATATATTTTTGATCAGCTCGACGAGCTGAGTCGATATAGCCATGTCCGTCCGTGTGAACGCAGCGATCTCGTAAACCACAAAAGCTAGAGATCTGAAATTTGAAATGTATACTTGTGTATATCATACGCAGTACGAGTTCGTCATAAATAACTTTTTCGATAACTCATCCCATATCCTTATTATAGATGAAAATTAATAATTTTGCGTAACTTGAATACCGTATAGATTTCAGATTTACGGTGTCCGTGTATTGATATACAGACATTTTGTAATTTTTGTATTTGGATAGCACGCGCCCTTCCCCCCTAATTTGAAAAAAACGTATTTCAAATACTAGAGACTTGTGCTTTGACAAATACATACATATGAATGTCATTATTACGCTCTGGAAGTTTGATTACGAAAGTCCATCTAGAAGAAAACTTATACAACAAATAAGTTTCCATAATATTGCACATACTGCAGACCAAGCGTAATCGCTGCGTAAATTGCGCAGTTAGCAGAGCACGTGCATATGCGTGCGTCTGCATGTGTGCGTGCATGTGTGCGTGTATGTGTGTGTACATATGTGTTGCTTGTTCAGGGTATCTCCTAGTCGAGCAGTCTCGACTAGAGCACTCTTGTTTAATTTAGAAAGCCGTATATGTAAAAGGCTTTCTACTATTTATACATTTATATATTTACATTTATATAATACAATTTATTATTTATGACGAATGTGTGATATTTAGCTTTGCCAATTTAAAAGAAGAGTTGGGCCATTGATAATGGTTCTTTGCTCCAAATTCGTTATAAGTTCAGAATATGTATATACATACATATGTACATATGTAAATATTCAGACAAGCCTACGCACATACACTGCGCGTCATCAGGATAGCGCACCCTTCATTTGTTTCCTATTAAGCTCTGTTTTGTTCTTAAAATAAAACTTAATTTAGTTCTGGATAATTTCAGCAAGTATTTTAAAAACAATTTAGAAAAAAATCTTATAAAAAACGGTTGCTAAAAATTGGTAATCAGGATAGCGCACTCAAATTTAATCGTGAATATCTCAGTCGATTTGATAACAGTTACCAAATTTTTTATTGAGGCCACAAAATTTATCTTTAAGAAAAATGTTACTTTAAGAAGATGGGCTATTCATTTTTTGAGGAAAAATCAAAGATTGAAGCTTGCTTTGATTCCCGACTATATGGACCAAACATCATTATTAAAGTTGACAGATATGGGAAAGGTATTATTTATTTTCTTGGAATCTACAAATTCTACTGAAAACAAGTAAGAAAACTCTAGTCGGTGGTGCCCAACTAGGAGATCCCCTAAACCCCGTCCGATCTGCGTTTTTAAATATACTCAGTTATGTATTTAGAAACGCAGAAAAAATGTAAGCTTGTAAAATTAAATAAAAAACAAAAATTCAAAAAATAACATAAGTCGAAATTGTATAAAATATAAATTAATCTAAATACAACATTTTGAGACTCTAGCTCAAAAGATGTACGAGATATAATTTAATAACTTGATAAAGTTTTATTCGATAAGGTTTTTAATCGATAACAATAAAACGGAAAAAGTTATCTATTTTTTTTAAACAAAACTCGATAACAGCGTGCTATACAGGGACCTAAAAAAAAATTTCAAGTCTCTAGCTCTTATATGTTCTGAGATCGACGCTTTCATACATACGGACAGACAGTCCGACGGACAGGGCTAAATCGACTCAGCTCATTTTCATGATTAAGAATATATGCATTTGACACTTTAACAAAACCATTATACCCTGATTTCCCATTTTCAATGGGTTCAAGGTATAACAAGAGTGCTCTAGTCGAGACTGCTCGACTAAAAGATACCCTGAACCCTGCGAGGAACCAATATTCCGATCACTTTACGCTTCTTTTATAAATACATGACAAACAACACATACACAAGCACGAGCTCTGCTAACGGCGCAATTTACGCAGTGACTTCGCTTGTGCTGAAATGTGTTGAAAAAGTTTTCTTCTAGATGGACTTTCGTAATTAAACTTTTAGAGCGTAATAATGACATTCATATGTATGTATTTTCTAAAGCACAAGTCTCTAGTATTTGAAATACGTTTTTTTCAAATTTGGAGAGGAGGGGGCGTGGTATCCAAAATCCAAAAACGGACATACGCAATAAATCTGACATCTATTGATTCCCATTGAAAAGGGGAAATCAGGGTATAATGTTTTTGTGAAAATGTATGTAACAGGCAGAAGGAGGCATGGTAGACCCCATAAAGTATGTATATATATATTCTTGATTAGCTCTGCGAGCTGAGTCGATATAGCCATGTCCGTCCGTGTGAACGCAGCGATCTCGTAAACCACAAAAGCTGAAATTTGAAATACATACATTTTGTAATTTCTGTATTTGGATAACACGCCCCCTTCTCCCTGATAAGTACAAAAGACTTTTGAAAACTGCCTTTAATCAATATCAAAACAAATTTGTTAAGTTGAAATTTATATCCAGCTTTCAAAAAAAAAACTAAGACTTTTAAAAACTGACTAACACCAGTTTTTTTGCTGGATATCCGAAGACAAGTAGTGCGAATTATATGATTTTCTCTGTGTGGATCGCTTATCTTCATTCCTGTTTCTGTTAATGAAGTTTTTTTCAGTAGAATTTGTAATTTCTAAGAAAATAAATAATAGTTTTCCTATATCTGTCAGCTTTTATAGTGATTTTTTGTCCACATAATCGGTAATCAAAGCAAGCTTCAATCTTTGATTTTACCTCAAAAAATAAATAGTTCTATCTTCTTAAAATAACATTTTTCTTAAAGAAAAATTGGATTACTGTGATTATCAAATCGACTGAGATATTCACAATTGAATTTGGGTGTGCTAACCTGATGACCAATTTTAAGCAACTTTTTTTTTTGCAATCTTTTTTTCAAAATTTGTTTAAAAATACTTTCTGAAATGATACAGAATCCAATAAAATTTTATTTTAAGAAGAATAAAACAAAGTTTAATATGAAATAAGTTTTAGGAATAAAGCTTCAATAATACAGAAAAAATTCAACATTAACAGAGAAAATGAAGGGTGCGCTATCCTGATGACGCGCAGTGACAGTAGAGCATAATTAATATACATCTATAATGATGTAGAATACATATATTTATAGATATATATTGATATCGTATTTGCTCGCATTTGCAAATCAAACATGATAGCAAAAACAAGTAAGAGTGCTCTAGTCGAGACTGCTCGACTAAGAGATACCCTGAACCCTGCGAAGATGCGATATTCAAATCATTTTACGCTTCTTTTATATATACATATACACAAACAACACATACACACACACACACATGCACACGCACGCACAAGCACTTTCTCTGCTACTGCGCAGTTTACGCAGCGACTGCGCGCGGGCAGCGCTTGGGCTGCAGTATGGGCTATATTTTGGAAACTTATTTGTTGAATAGTTATCGATTTTTATCGATAATAAGGAAATGGGATGAGTTATCGAAAAAAAATGATAAACTCGTACTGCGTAGGATATACACGAGTATACATTTCAAATTTCAGATCTCTATCTTTTGTGGTTTGCGAGATCACTGCGTTCACACGGACGGACGGACGGACAGACGGACATGGCTATATCGACTCAGTTTGTCGAGCTGATCAAGAATATATATACTTTATGGGGTCTGCCATGTCTCCTTCTGCATGTTACATACATTTTCACAAAAACATTATACCCTGATTTCCCATTTTCAATGGGTTCAGGGTATAAAAATCTGTTTAAAACAGAAAATTCGTCTTTAGTGCCGGTATCCAAACTATCAATTCAAAATTGTTTAAATTACACATGAAACTAATTGAAAAATTTTAAGATTCGAGCTCCAAAGATGTAAGAGATATGATTCAATAACTGAAGTTCGATAACGATTTTAATCGATAACATTAAAACTGAATAAAATATCAAATGAATTCAATAAGCTCTGGATATAAAAACACACATTAAGCTACAGATTATATGGAAATGCACTAACCAAAAAAAAAAGTTCAATTGATGTACAAGTACAAGTATAACTTTTTTTTTAAATATTATATCCCTGTTCACTATCCCTATTAGTGGTATATGCGATTTATAAAATATTCGAGAATGGCGCTCATTTGTTTATTTTCGAACCGGTTTACAAGAATATAGATGATTTAAGAGAAAGTTGAGAGAGCATTTTCAATAACGCGCAAGTCTTTACTATAGCCAATATAATAGACCAGGGAGCAATTTTTTCCGTGTGTATAAAAATACACCTTGTTTATGTATATATTTGTGCATAAGCACTGTTGAATACTGGGTATTTTTAAATAAAAACTGAGAGAATTGTTTAATATATATAAACATATAAATATATATATATATATATATATATATATAAATATATTGTATATTCAAATACAGTCTCGCGTTAAACAATTCTCTTAGTTTTTCCGCATTCATATTTAAACGTGCAATCGACAAGATCAAGGCCCCAAGGCACAATATTTGAAATCTGGTCGAAAATGTTTTCCTATTGGGCTAAAAAGGCGACGAATAAGAGCCCCAATAAAAACAATAATGGCTCCAGTGCTGTTGTTGATCAAATCCCAAATAATTTCGAGATATGTGATCAAATATTGGAGAATAGGCCAATGCAAAATGATGCTATGAAAGATACTTTATCGGAGGAACGTTTGCAGGAGTTTCAAGAGTTTTTAAAACGTGTCCAAACATTGAAAATGTCGCCAAGTGACGAGTCACAACAAGAACAACAGCTATCACCATTGGTAGCTGATATTGAGGTTGGTGTAGAGCCAACGACTTCAATGGAACTGGATGAGCTGAATGCCGTTTCAAATTGCATCAAATCAACAACGAACATTCGTGTTACTGTTGGAATCGACAAAGATTTGGAAATGATACTTGAAATGGATCCCAGCATCGTTGATTTGGGTGATATTACCCTAAAGGAACCAACAGATACTCGCGTTTTTGGTCTGCCTCCACTAGCGGGTGGGTAGGTATATATATATATATATATATATATATATATATAGTGTATAACTAACTTTTACTACATTTTTGTATTAGATATGTTTTGTATGTATGTACTTGTATGTCTTTACCCTGAACCCATTAAAAATGGGAAATCAGGGTATAATGGTTTTGTTCAAATATCAAATGTACATATGTAACAGGCAGAAGGAGGCGTGGCAGACCCCATAAAGTATGTATATTCTTGATCAGGACAAGTTGATATAGCCATGTCCGTCTGTCCGATCTCGGAACCTACAAGAGCTAGAGACTGAAATTTGAGCAAATTCTTAAAATTGTTAGTTGCAAATATAGCCAATATGTGAATGAGTTTGCATTTTTACTAAATCGAGCAAAATTTAATATAATATATACATAGATCAGATGCTGAAAATTTCATTAAAATCCATTAAGTATCACAGAAGTTATTAAACAAAACTTTTGGTCAATTAGCAAAAACACGTGGCCAGCAGCGCGATACATGTGCACACATACGAGGGCTGCTATTAATATTTCGGATATTTATTGCTATTTATTTTCAAATAGCAAATAAGAACAAAATTTTTTAAATGAAAATCGCCTTTTTCTTTGATGTGAGGGAATAAAAAAGTCATTGGGTGTTAAGTCAGGACTGTAGGGCGGATAAGTCAATAATTCTATGTTTTGACTGCTTAAAAATTCACCTGATTGCCGAGAGGTGTGAGAGCTCGCATTGTCATGATGGAAAGTGATTCGTCTCCGGCAGTTGGTTTTGCTAATTTCTCCGAAGAACTTCGGCAAACAAATGGTCGAGTTGCACTCAGAATTGACAGTCCTACGTTGCGGAACAGTGGCCACATGACCCATTCTCCCAAAGAAACAGGCGACCATTTACTTCGAAATGCTTCGTGCTCGAACAACATTTCTTGTATTTGGCTCATCATGACACACCCACACGGTCGATTGGTGTTTAGGGTCATATGATCTTTTTAAGCATTTCCTTACTCCAATTGACGCTACCTTTTTTTGAGCGATTGATAAGTTATGGGGTATTTAACGAGAACAAGCCTTTTTTATAACTAAGTGTTCATGCAAAATGGAATTGAAGTGGAACTAAAGTGCAGTGTCGATCTTGCACTATCAGTTCACGAACACCATCGATGTTTTGTGGCACAGCAACCGATTTTGGAGGACTTTCAACGCTGATGTTAGTTTTTATACCCTGAACCCATTGAAAATGGGAAATCAGGGTATAATGGTTTTGTTAAATGTATGTAACAGGCAGAAGGAGGCGCGGCAGACCCCAAAAAGTATATATATTCTTGATCAGGGTGACGAACTGAGTCGATTTAGCCCTGTCCGTCTGTCTGTCTGTCTGTCCGTCCGTCCGTGCGTCTGTCCGTATGTATGAACGCGTCGATCTCAGAACCTTTAAGAGCTAGAGACTTGAATTTTTTTTTGAAAGTCCCTGTATAGCAGGCGCAAATCAAGTTTGTTTCAAACAATCGATAACTTATACCGTTTTAATGTTATCGATTAAAAACCTTATCGAAATACAGTTTTTTTATTCTATCTCGTACATCTTTGGAGCTAGAGTCTCCAAATTTTGCATTTAGTTTCATTTATATTTTATACAATTTCGGGTTTTGTTATATTTTGGATATTAGTTCAAAATTTTACAAAAATTTTCAAATTGAAGTTTAGTTGCAAATATAGCCAATATGTGAATGAGTTTGCGATTTTAGGCAACTGACAAATATTCAATATAATATGTAGATCATATACTGAAAATTTCATTGAAATCCATTAAGTATCACAAAAGTAATTAAACAAAACGTTTTGTCAATTGCAACATGTGACGAGAAACCCACCCCCGTTTTCATTTTTTCTATACATGTGCACACATACATTGAGACATTCGAATGCGAGCATTCTTGTCTGTTCTAAGAATCACAACAATTACAGCTGACTGCTTGAATTTTGTTATAATTCTTAACTGCCTTTAGTTTCAAATTTGCTACTGCTTCTCTAAGCAGTGCAGTGTCGGTGTTGATAGAAGCGTGGCACGCCGTGCCCTGCAGGTCTGGGTTCAAACCTCGTCGATGTCAAAACTTTTTTATTATTTTTTGTTTTCACACACACAATGGTGGTGTCGCGGTGTTTCTTTTATTAAATTATTATTAATATTATTCTTAAAACAAAAACTACTTTTTGACAAACATGCTATTTGATTGTGAAAGTGCAAGATTGGCAATTAAATTAAATTTTGTATAAGTTTGTAATGTATACAAGATACGGAATATATTTAAAAACGCAGATCGGACGGGGTTCAGGGGATCTCCTAGTCGGGTACCTCCGACTAGAGTTTTCTTACTTGTTTTTCTTTTGTTTTTCTTCTATTATTAAATTACTATTATTATTAAAAGAAAAACTACATTTTTGACAAACATTCTATTTGATTGTGAAAGTGTAAGATTGGAAAATAAATTAAATTTTGTATAAGTTTGTAATGTATACAAGATACGGAATATATTTAAAAACGCAGTTCACACGGGGCTCAGGAGATTTCCTAGTCGGGAACCGCGACTAGAGTTTCTTACTTGTTCTATATTAAATACATTCGTTTCTTTAGACCAACATTTAAAACTGCAATGCCAACGTCTCGTACACAATTGAAACTTCAACTGCAGCGCGAGCAGCAGCAGCAGGAACAGCAGCAAATACTAATGCAGCAGCAGCAGCTTCTTCACACGCAGGATCAAACAATGCTTAATGCATTCGGAATGTCCACTGCTGGCTTTCAATATGATACCACTGACAGCAGTAACCGAACCAGCGACTGCGGCAGTGGCAGCTCTTGCAGTATGAATCAATATCAGCATCAGCAGCGGAAACAGCAGCAGCATCAGCAGTCAATAACTCAGCTTGGACAAAAGGACAGGCTACCAGCATCTAGTCCTGTTGCTCTCAAAGTACCTTTGCAGAGCATAGGTGTGGATGTGCCACCTCAAGTGCTACAGGTAAATACAAATTTAATTTGCTCCTCCACTTGCACAGGCTAAAATTTACATAAAAGAACTGAAAACAAGTGAAAACATTCTTGCCGCACGGCTCCGACAGTTAAATTATTTTTGGTAATCCTCAAGGACGAGACTAAACTAACTTAAGTAACAAATTTAGGAGCTCTGCCTTCAAAACGTTCGACGCACATTTTTATACCCTGAACCCATTGAAAATGGGAAATTATAATGTTTTTGTGAAAATGTATGTAACAGGCAGAAGGAGACATGGCAGACCCCATAAAGTATATATATTCTTGATCAGCTCGACAAACTGAGTCGATATAGCCATGTCCGTCTGTCCGTCCGTCCGTCCGTGTGAACGCAGTGATCTCGCAAACCACAAAAGCTAGAGATCTGAAATTTGAAATGTATACTCGTGTATACCCTACGCAGTACGAGTTTATCAATTTTTACCGATAACTCTTCCCATTTCCTTATTATCGATAAAAATCGATAATTTTTCTTCGTTTTTGAATACCGTTATAGCTATAGATTTCAGATTTACTGTGTGTATCTGTGTAATGAATACAAACATTTTGCAATTTTTGGATTTTGGATACCACGCCCCCTTCCCCCCAAATTTGAAAATACTAGAGACTTGTGCTTTGGCAAATACATATATATGAATGTCATTATTACGCTGTAAAAGTTTGATTGTGAAAGTCCATCTAGAAGCAAACCTATTCAACAAATAAGTTTCCAAAATATAGCCCATACTGCAGCCCAAGCGCTGCCCGCGCGCAGTCGCTGCGTAAACTGCGCAGTAGCAGAGAAAGTGCTTGTGCGTGCGTGTGCATGTGTGTGTGTGTGTGTGTGTGTATGTGTTGTTTGTGTATATGTATATATAAAAGAAGCGTAAAATGATCTGAATATCGCATCTTCGCAGGGTTCAGGGTATCTCTTAGTCGAGCAGTCTCGACTAGAGCACTCTTACTTGTTTTTTTTTTCAATTTGTATGACTATATATATAGGTCTAGTCCCCTCAAATAAAAGCATTTCTGTTACCAGATTAGAATGATTTCGTAACACTTTATAAGACGAGTGTACCGCTGAGTACATGTTCTAAATTTCAAGGCTCTAGCTTTAATAGCGGGAAAATGTTTTGACTTCATACGGACGGGCCAACCAATATACTCCCTTCGTGACTTCGTGAACAACTACAAAAAATTAGGAATTAGACGGGAATGCCAAACTAGAAATTATCTGATTCAAAAAAGATTTTGACGTATATATGGAAAGGCTTTTAAAAAGGGGCACGCCCTTTAGCTGTATATAATTTAGTAGAATCTCTATACTTGCTCTAAAACAATAAATCACTTTAAAAAAAAAAAAAAACACTTAAAAATATATTCAAACTGAAACTTACTGGACTTTCGAGATATAGAACGTTAATAATAGTAATAGTCAATAACTTATTCCTATCAATAGGTGAGCACCGTTCTGGAAAATCCTACGAGATATCACGTCATTCAGAAGCAAAAAAACCAAGTAAGACAGTATCTCAGTGAATCGCTCAAGCCATCTGTCTGGGAATGCCAAAATTTCAAAGTGAGTATTATGAACTACATAAATAAAACAATATTTTTCACCTCATACTCTCTATATGAACAGAATAAAGCTGCAACTAACTCAGCTTCAACTGGCAATTTACAATGTGCTTCAGAGATGAACAACAGAAATGTTCATAACGAAAGACCAAACAGTTTCGGAGGTGGAGATACTGCTTCGAATATTGTTGGCAAAAACGTAATGCATTCCGAAGACTCAGCGCATTTGTCGCCATTCAGTGGCAATTGTAGCTCAAGTTTTTTTGGCAACGATTTGGATGGACAGAGTATTGGCGATCAGTCAAAGGGTTTATTTCACAAAACCAACTTAAATCTAAACTCATCTATGACGGGGCGAACTTCTGCCATTATCAACCCAATGCGCAATTCAAATTTTTCGGGCGCTAGTACAGCGAGCCCTCTGCAATCAACGTCAGCTCCAATGTCGCCCAGTCTAAGCTCTGTGGCAACAAGTGTATCAGAGGTAAGTTCCGTCATATAATTATATAAAGAAATTATTGTTATATTTAATATATATACGAGCTGCCTTAGGAGAAATAAAAAGTATATCTATATATATGCAAATATTAACCCTGACCCATTGAAAGTGGGAAATCAGGGTATAATGGTTTTGTTAAAATGTCAAATGTACATACATATGTAACAGGCAGAAGGAGGCGGGGCAGACTCCATAAAGTATATATATATTCTTGATCAGGACAACGACCTGAGTTGATTTAGCCCTCTCTGTCTGTCCGTATGTATGAACGCGTCGATCTCAGAACGAGAGCTAAAAACTTCAAATTTGATCAAATTTAGATTTTTTAAATATTTTTAGTACCGGCAAAAAAAAAGTATTTTCTTGTTAACGCTTTAAAAACTACTGAACACATTGAGTATGAAATTTTTTAAATACTTGACATCGCTCGATGTAAAAATTCCCATGTACCTTGTACCTTGAGCTGAACTTTTGGAAATACTCGAGGATTACGCTTTAAAGTTTTCCCATGTACGGTGTATCGGATGAGCCCATTAATCATTTTATTAATATTGCATACATACTGCAGCGCATCTCCGCAATTATTTTATGGTAGTGCCAGATTAGTAAATGTGCATTGGGGCATCCCGTCTTTTGTAATAATGTAAAATCTCATTGCGCTGAACTTTTAACTGAATTCTGCACCATTCACTGGATCTTCGAAATTCCGTATAAATTGAAATTGCAAACATCGCAAAAGGTCACCATTGGTTTTGCCATATTTATTAATTGAATCATTTCTTCGATGGAGAACAATATCTCTAGATTGGAACTGACCATCGACTATGAGTATACCACTGCGTCTATAGCAGTAAAATTATACTTCAGACATATTAAATTACAATCTTGTGGGCATTATATGACATCAAACGCAGCTAATTGTTTCTTTTTTTTCCTGAAAGAGCTCTTGTAGGTAAAATTTTATAAATCTTCTTAGCGACCTATATATGTTATATATTCTACACTTCTCTCTCGTCACCGATCAGGTACATTTGAGCGAATTTATGGTTAATATTTGGAAATGATGATGATAAAAGTTGATATAAATTCAGAGTTGCTAACAGTAATCAAAAGCTGCAAAACGATTCCATGAATCCCTAAAATAATAACAAAGAAATACTGTTCTTTGACTGATCGTCTTTTTACAGGTTCTAGTCTATTCCTCTCTCGTATGGATGCCCGCTTTTCCAAAAGTGATCTGCTCGATCCTTCAGTGTGGCGACTGCGACAATCTAAATTTTTTCAATGTTTTTTTAAATTATTCATCTAAATCCCTAAAAAGTTTTATTACAACCCTATTATTACCATAAACGTGTGACATAAAGTTACACAGTTAATGTTCTTTGGTTTTTAGATCGCCAACAATTCAAGGTGGGGCCCTAGAATAAACAACCCCAAAGCAAATGAATAAAATAAAATATATGTATACATGCAAGTTGACTGGTATTCCACAGGTGAACCCACATATTGGCATCCACTAAAGATTTTCAACATTCTAGATATGGCCACCAGTGAAAATCCAGATACAATGTCGACAGTTCGTTGACACGATTTGATCTTGGAGCTTTCTGCAGTTCTTATCAATATAAATGTCCCTATCGAACTAGTACTAAGAACACGTTAAAAAACCATGGCCCTGAACAATAATTAGACACTCCACTCTAATTAGGAAAAACAAATAAGAACGTTGCAGTCGGGCGTTACCGACTGCAGAATACTCATTCACGGCTCCATTTTCTGATGTTCCCTGTTCCAATTGGTATATTTATATAATTTTTAGCAAATCATCGTAAAATTTGAAGTTTCTAGCTCTAAAACTGTAGAAAATACCCGCTTTGCCACGCTTCTTATGGGCGTAGATATATCCGCCATTTCTTATTGTTCTCGGGTTGTCAACCCGAGTATATATTCCAAATTTCAATTCTCTAGTATCAATAGTGCTCAAAATATAACAGATTTTTTGCAAAACGCTATATATTCAGGTCCAATTTGCTAATTTGCCTTAAATATGTAATTTTTAGCTAATACTTGGAAGGAGTCTAAGGTAAGATAACTGCAAAATTTAGAAGCTTGCGCTAAAAAAATGTGGAAGGACGCCCTAAGAGGCGTAACAATTATTTTTAGGTCATCGATAGAAGAGGTCAACAGTAACTCAATTATCCAAATTTTAGTTTCTAGCTCTGAAATTTTAGGAGATATAAGCTTTTGCGGTTTGCCACACCCCTTATATACAGTCCCGCTCAACTGAATAAATTTGACTTTTTCAAAAATTTGATAAAGTTATATCTCATCTACCAAAACTCCGATTTGAATGAAATAAATTTTGTTATATCACCAAATTAGTCACTTATGATGAAGAAAAGTTTCTGGTCTGTCGGTTTTGATTTTATATGATTTTTAATATTTTTTGTAAGAACATATAAAACAAGTAAGAACGTTGCAGTCGGGCGCAACCGACTGCATGATACTCTGTTCCCATAGGGGCTTCTGGCATATTACATTTTAAAGTTTATCTTAATTTGTTAAAGTCGCCGCTCGAATTAGCTTCTGACTCAAAATAACTATATATTTATTAAAATTCTAAAAATATATATATGTAAATGAGTAACATTTTTTTTATGGCTCGCTTCAATCGTTTGTATGAATATGATGATTTTATGAGCTAGACAAAAAAATATAACTGCACCATGCATTTTATAATTTTTATGCAAAGCAGTCTGTTAACTTAAGAGTTGTCTGTTAATTTGAAAGTGTGATTGATTTTCTTTACATAACCAATTGAGTCTTTTAACAGTGCCACTTGGGAATCGTCTGAAGCATTGCCAACATACGAAAATAACGAAATAACTGACCTAAGCTATGGAAAACTATATTAATATTAGATGGTCAATTATTTAAATATTAAATTGAAATACATATATTTATTTGTCTCTTACAATTTTTTCTGCCTACTTAGCAAGAAATTAAGCTTATTTATGTAGGCGGTACATGCTTATTGCAGTTTAGCGCCACCTACCGGATTATTCTTGTGATGGTGATTCTGCTGCAATTTTAACTCAAGAGCTCTGCAAAATAAAATTCCATTTTGCCACGCCCCCAGTGGTCGTAGACAAGTTATTTTTGGCCAATTCTTAGAAGGAGTCTAAATTGACGTAACAACAAAATTTGGAAGCTTACCTTCCAAAAATGTGGAAATTACAGGGTATTTTTCGGTGCGCCACGCCCTAAAGGGGCGTAACCATTATTTTTGGGTCATCGATAGAGGAGGTCACCAGTAACTCAATTAGCCAATTTTGAAGCTTCTAGCTCTAAAACTTTAGGAGATATAAAAGGAAATTTTGTGCAAAATCTAGATATTCAGATCCGATTTGCCACACCCCCAATTGGCGTAGACTCGTTATTTTTGGCCAATCTTTGGAAGTAGTCGAAGGTAACATAAATGCCAAATTTGGAAGCTTACGTTCGAAAAATGTGGAAATTACAGGGTATTTTTCGGTGTGCCACGCCCTAAAAGGGCGTAACTTTTATTTTTGGGTCATCGATAAAGGAGGTCACCAGTAACTCAACTAGCCAATTTGAAGCTTCTAGCTCTAAAACTTTAGGAGATATAAACTTTTGCGGTTTGCCACGCCCCCTATGGGCGTAGATATATCCGCCATATCTTTTTGATCGTGGGTTGTATTCCAAATTTCAAGTCTCTAGCATCAATAGTGCTCGAGATATAGAAGAATATGTATAAATCACTATATAGTCAGATCCGATTTGCCACGCCCCCAAGGGGCGTGGATATATAATTTTTTCATCGATCTTTATAGGATCTTAACAGTAACTTACATGCCAAATTTGGGCATTCTAGCTCTAAAACTGCAGAAGATACAGTTTTACCCGATTTGCCACGCCCCCAATGGGCGTAGATATATCCGCCATACCTTTTTGATCTTGGGTTGTCAACGCGAGTATACGTTCCAAATTTCAACTCTCTAGCACTTCAACTAACAAGGTTTCTGGCATACCGGAAAATGCATTTTCCGATTTGCCACGCCCCTAGTGGGCGTATCGGGAAAATCTTAACACTTTATAATTCGAGGGTATACACGAGTATATGTTCCAAATTTTAACTCTCTAGCTTCAATAGCGTCGAAATGGTTTGCGTTCATACGGACAGACGGACAAGACGGACATTGCACAAAACCAATATACTCTTTTTCCCTTTGGGAACAGAGTATAAAAATGCCAGTTTTTTTTTTGGTTCATCTGAATAAGTATGACTTTAACTTTAATTTGTGATCGATTGAATTATTGTAATGAATTGAAATTTTTAGTATTCTAAAATATAAAGCAATTCTTGTCATTTTTTGCAAAAGTGGATCGCCGAACACTCCACGAAAAACCTCACAATTTTGGCCGTCGCCAAATCTTGTCATAAAACTTTTCTCTAATAAAGAAAACATCGGAAAAAATATGAATGGCGGAACAAATATGCAGCGACGGCGTCAGAGCAGCGACTTATTCTTCGAACTGCCGCAAATTCTTGCCTCTCGACAGGTGAAATCAGGGGAAAACGGCGTAAATGCTGTATGGATTAATATAGCCTTTCCCAACGAAAAACAAGTAAGAGTGCTCTAGTCGAGACTGCTCGACTAAGAGATACCCTGAACCCTGCGAAGATGCGATATTCAAATAACTTTGCGCTATATATATACCAATTTGTCGACTTGGCAAATCAGAAAATGTACCTGGTAGCGTTTGGACCGTGAATGAGTATTCTGCAGTCGGTAACGCCCGACAGCAACTTGTTACACCCTGAACCCATTGAAAATGGGAATTCAAAGTTTAGTTTTTTAATTACATCTCATACTTCTTTAGAGCTAGGGTCTCCAAAATTGGTATTTAAATTTAAGTGTATTTTATAGAATTTTGGTTTTTGTTATATTTTGGATATCGGCTCCACATTTTACCAAATTCAAATTACTGAAAATTTCATGTGAATTGTGTGTGAATTTTCAGCTAGTACTTTGCGCACATCAACTTATAGTCGCGACTCGGCGATTTCCTTTTTTACGTTTTTTGTTTGATCATTAATTATTCAGGGTATCTCCTAGTCGGGCAACACTACTGTCCTGACAACACTACTGGCAATATTCTAAAATACAATAACATTTGTCCGAGTTAATACAATGCCTCTCAACACAATTCTTAGCCCTTTATAAATTAAGACTACCAACCATGTAGTCTCTAGATTCAACAGCGATATGTTACAGTGCACACCAGACTTTTAAATGTGACGCTGACAAAAAGATTTTAGACCGTGAATGTACAACTTGCAAGTTGTACAACCGCGCAAATCAGCTTTTGTCATTGTGCTCTCTTTTGGTATTTTGTTATTATCATTTTTCTGTGGGATTTATTTGCGTTTTTTGTACGGCGACGATTGATCAGAAGCATCGACGAATGTAAATAAATATAATGGAATTTTTCCATTGCCCTGACGAATTAAAACCGTCAATCCAAAAGGTTGTTATCCATTAAATTAAAAAAAAAAAATTTGTGCGCGATAATTTTTTCAAAAATACAAAATTAAATAGTTTCTTGTTAGTAACAGCAACTGATCGTGAATTTATACAAACTGACCGTATAAGTCTAGAAAATCAAAATGATGGCGCTTAGTTTAAAATAATCATTTATTTAACTTAAACCAAATTGGAAAAGTAAAAAAATGTTGTGGATTCGTTTGTACGGATATGAATTAAGGATATTCTTTGCGAGTGAAGTGTGTTAAGCCATGACTAACTGATGAATGGCAATAAATGCATTACCTAAGCATCACAAAAGCCCCAAAACTGATAACACATCATTTGGACCTTAATGAAAGTACCGAAGCCGAAATTTCATTAGCGTGACGACTAACGAGTTGGAAAGAGCGAGGTCTAATGCACGTGCTACCTTGGATATCGGCCGCCAGTCTGTCGGAGAGGCGAAGCAAACGTTGCTTAGCGACACCGGTTGCTCATAGAATTGGCCCTGGGCCGGTATCGCCTATACTCAGGACAAAAAAGGGAAAAGGGAGCGAAAACGGAGTTGAGAGACCAAGGCGACGATTCAATATGCCGGTTCTCAGCGTTATAACTCGCATGCATACCAAGGTATGTCTTATCATTTCGAGTAAAAGTAATTCAAAACCTGAGTAACAGTAAATTTAGTTTTTAGAAAACTGTAACTTGAGTACTTAATAAAGAAACAGAAATTGTAAAACATAACGAAAGATAGAACGAAGAGAGAGAGATAGACGCCTTTTGAATATTGGGCGCTAATAATACATACATACATATGTATGTATGTACATAACATTCATCTAGTGTCTAGTGTCGCTTGACACTAATATTAATTCAAGCTTTTTAATTTGAGAAAACATTTATTCTATGAACGTGTTTGACTTTGGGATATTTGAGGGGAAGCGTCGAATATGTATATGTATGTATATGCTTATACACATGTGTAAATGGCTATGCACGTTCATATGTAATTACATATGTACGTAAAAATATACTTTGGGCATACTAATTATATTTAAATACTCAATACATTTCTGTGTATGTACATATGTAGTATATACACACATATACATACATACGCACATAACTTGGTAACCGATCGTGAAACTTGTTTTAACTTGACTTTTACGTACTGTTTTTTTTTTGTTATATTTTTATATTTATACATACAAACAGTATGTACATATGTATGTATGTATGCATGTACGTACATATTTATGTATGTACGTATGTCGCAATGAACGACGAATGTGCGTTAGGTCGCTAGACGAGAACGCTTGCGAATATTTACAATTAATTATAATTAACAAATATTTGTGCGATGCGTATTGATATTATGATCATTGTTATACCCTGAACTCATTGAAAATGGGAAATCAGGGTATAATGTTTTTGTGAAAATGTATGTAACAGGCAGAAGGAAGCGTGGCAGACCCCATAAAGTATATATATTCTTGATCAGCTCGACAAACTGAGTCGATATAGCCATGTCCGTCTGTCCGTCCGTTCGTGTGAACGCAGCGATCTCGTAAACCACAAAAGCTAGAGATCTGAAATTTGAAATGTATACTCGTGTATACTCTACGCAGTACGAGCTTATCGTTTTTTCGATAACTTATCCCAAATTTGAAATAAACGTATTTCAAATACTAGAGACTTGTGCTTTAGCACATACATATGTACATATTAATGTCATTACTACGCTCTAAAAGTTTGATAATGACAGTCCATCTACAACTATACTAATTCAACAAATAAGTTTCCATAATAAGTATAACCCATAATGCAGCCCACGCGCAGTCGCAGTAGCAGAGCAAGTGCTTGTGCGTGCGTGTGCATGTGTGTGAATGTGTTGTTTTTATATATGTACATATATATAAAAGAAGCGTAAAGTGATTTGAATATCGCATCTTCGCAGGGTTCAGGGTATCTCTTAGCCGAGCAGTCTCGACTAGAGCACTGTTACTTGTTTTTATTTAAAAAACTAAAAAAAAAAAACAACGGATTTCGGACAAGAAAAAGTTCGCGTACAAACTAAAAAAAACAAAAAAAAAGACACTTTTTCTTCAAAATAACAATAAAGTTAGTATGATGTTGGATACCCTTTTTTATGGTTTATCTCAATTACTTTAGTATTTACATGACAAATTTTCGAGTGAAATCAGGCGGAAATTGAAGCCACTGCTCCATTAATACGTTTTTAAGTATGTCCTTGGATGTTATAGCTTGTAGGCGAATCCTAGGATCCAGAAAGTCCCAACGATGCTCCATTTTCTGATTTGCCCCGGCACCAATTGGTATATTTATCTAATTTTTGGTAAATTAATAGAGGAGGTCACCAGTAATTTCGTCGCTAAATTTAGTTTCTAGCTAAAACTGTAGAAAATACCCGATTTGCCACGCCCTGTATGGGCTTAGATATATCCGATATATAATATATTTTTGATCTTGTGTTGTCAAAACGAGTATACGTTCCAAATTTCAATTCCCTAGCACTTCAACTAACAGGCTTTCTGACGTAATGGAAAATGCATTTTCAATTTTGTCGTTGAGGGCGTATCGAGAAAATCTTGACACTTTGTAATTCGAGGGTATACACGAGTATATATTCCAAATTTCAAGTCTCTAGCTTCAATAGCGGCAAAATTGTTTGCGCTCATACAGACATATGGACGGACCTTTCACAAACCCAATATACTAATTTCACTTTCGTGAATTATTAAATTAAATATTTTATCTATTATATTAGATATAACTATAAATATGAAATAAATAAATACCGTAGCTTGATTATGCATACATATGTATGCATAAATATACTTATGTATATGTTATGTATATGTTATGTATTTATTGACGGAGAAAAAATGTAGGCTTATAAAATTCAATTAAAAATTTTTTTTTGTTTTTTAGCCGGTATTTTTTGAGATTCTAGCTCAAAAGATGTACGAGATATAATTTAAAAACTTGATTTCGATAAGGGTTTTAATCGATAACAAAAACACAGAAAAAGAAATCGATTTTTAAAAACAAACTTGAAATGCGCGTGCTATACAGGACCTACAAAACCTCAATTTCAAGTCTCTTGCTCTTATATGTTCTGAGATCGTTCAAACATACGGACAGACGGACAAGGCTAAATCGACTCAGCTCGTCTCCCTGATCAAGAATATATATACTTTATGGAGTCTGCCACGCCTCCTTCTGCCTGTTACATACATTTGCCATTTTAACAAAACCATTATACCCTGAATTCCTATTTTCAATGGGTTCAGGGTATAAAAACTAAGTTTATTGTTATTTTGATGAAAAAGTGTCATTTCTGTTATTTTTTTAGTTTGTACGCATACTTTTTGTTTTTTAAATAAATAAAAAAAAGTATGAATCATAGCAAAAAAACAAATTACTACAAATTATTTATAATTAATGTGTTATGCATTATAAAATAAAATATTGTCAATACTAAGTCTTACTACAAGTCCTTTTTTTTACAATCAAAGTTTTGCATTGAGATTGTACGCATATTTATATATAAAAGAAGCGTAAAGTGATTGAAGTATTGCAGTGTTCAGGGTATCTCCTAGTGGAGCAGTCTCGACTAGACAACTCTTACTTGTTTTGTATGTGCACCTGTATATATACATAGATGGGCTCGCAACTGTGTAAGCCTTTACCGTGCCTATGAGCTGTGTGTTCACGCATTGGTGTGCATGTATGCATGTGTTGACAAGTTATTTATTTTGTTTGCCTGGGAGTAGACAAGATTTCTGTTGCTTAGATAACGTGAACGATTTAAGTTCTCTTTTTTATTATCGCAAACGCCGTCGTCATATGTATATGACAGCACAACACAGCACAACACGCTCTGTGTACAGTTCTATGTGTATGTGTATTTACGCAAGCATGGTTGTATAGAGCGAGAATTTATGTCATTGCAAACTAACTGATCTAATTGTGATTGCATTTGTGTGTGTACAAACACATACATACATACACACACATACCCGTCCGTATGTCCGTCTGACCGTCTGTCCGTATGAACGCAAACCATTTCGCCGCTATTGAAGCTAGAGGCTTAAAATTTGGAACATATACTCGTGTATACCCTCGAATTATAAAGTGTCAAAATTTTCCCGATACGCCCACTAGGGGCGTGGCAAATCGGAAAATTCAATTTCCGGTATGTCAGAAACTCAGTTAGTTGAAGTGCTAGAGAATTGAAATTTGGATCGTATACTTAGGTTGACAACCTAAGATAAAAAAGATATGGCGGATATATCAACGCCCATTAGCGGCTTGGCAAATCGGGTAAAACTGTATCTTCTACAGTTTAAGAGCCAGAATGCCCAAATTTGGTATGTGAGTTACTGTTGAGATCTTATTGATTGATTGATGAGAAAATTGTATGTATATTATATTATATAGAGACTTGCAGTTTGGAATATATAGTCGGGTCTACGGTATCTACGCCCAAAGAGTGCAAACCGTAAAAGTTTATATCTCCTAAAGTTTTAGCGCTAGAAATTAGAAATTTGAGTTGCTGGTGACCTCCTCTATCGATGACACGAAAATAATTGTTACGCCCCTACCGAAAAATACCCTGTAACTTTTAAATGTATGAAACGTAAGCTTCCAAATTTTGCAGTTACGTTACATTAGACTATTAAACAAAACAAATTACAAATATGTTAATCTTAATATTCGATTTAAATTGTTTTCAACATATATTACTTATCGCCAAATTTTTATACCCTGAACAAATTGAAAATGGGAAATCAGGGTATAATGGTTTTGTGAAAATTTATGTAACAGGCAGAAGGAGTCGTGGCAGACCCCATAAAGTATATATGTATATTCTATATCAGGACGATGAGCTGAGTCGATATAGCCATGTCCGTCCGTCTCTCGTCCGAATGAACGCAACCATCTTGTAAACCACAAAAACTAGAGATCTAAAATGTTAAATGTATACGTGTGTATACCATACGCAGTACGAGTTTTTCCTTTTTTTTTCGATATTTTATTCCATCGATCATTTTCTCTTCGATAATTTCGATAATTTTATAGAATTCAGATTTACTGTGTATATCCGTAATGAATACAGACATTTTGTAATATTTGGATTTTGGATACCACCTCCCCTTCCCCACAAATTTGAAAAAAACGTATTAAAACAAGGGGCTTCTGGCATATTACATTTTAAAGTTTATCTTAATTTGTTAAAGTCGCCGCTCGAATTAGCTTCTGACTCAAAATAACTATATATTTATTAAAATTCTAAAAATATATATATGTAAATGAGTAACATTTTTTTTATGGCTCGCTTCAATCGTTTGTATGAATATGATGATTTTATGAGCTAGACAAAAAAATATAACTGCACCATGCATTTTATAATTTTTATGCAAAGCAGTCTGTTAACTTAAGAGTTGTCTGTTAATTTGAAAGTGTGATTGATTTTCTTTACATAACCAATTGAGTCTTTTAACAGTGCCACTTGGGAATCGTCTGAAGCATTGCCAACATACGAAAATAACGAAATAACTGACCTAGGCTTTGGAAAACTATATTAATATTCGGTGGTCAATTATTTAAACATTAAATCGAAATACATATATTTATTTGTCTCTTACAATTTTTTCTGCCTACTTAGCAAGAAATTAAGCTTATTTATGTAGGCGGTACATGCTTATGACTAATTCCGCTATGTAAGAATATTGCAGTTTAGCGCCACCTACCGGATTATTCTTGTGATGGTGATTCTGCTGCAATTTTAACTCAAGAGCTCTGCAAAATAAAATTCCAATTTGCCACGCTCCCAGTGGTCGTAGACATGGAATTTTCGGCCAATTCTTAGAAGGAAATCTAAATTGACGTAATAGCAAAATTTGGAAGCTTACCTTCCAAAAATGTGAAAATTACAGGGTATTTTTCGGTGCGCCACGCCCTAAAGGGGCGTAACAATTATTTTTGGGTCATCGATAGAGGAGGTCACCAGTAACTCAATTAGCCAATTTTGAAGCTTCTAGCTCTAAAACTTTAGGAGATATAAAAGGAAATTTTGTGCAAAATCTAGATATTCAGATCCGATTTGCCACGCCCCCAATTGGCGTAGACTCGTTATTTTTGGCCAATCTTTGGAAGTAGTCGAAGGTAACATAAATGCCAAATTTGGAAGCTTACGTTCGAAAAATGTGGAAATGACAGGGTATTTTTTGGTGTGCCACGTCCTAAAGGGGCGTAACTTTTATTTTTGGGTCATCGATAAAGGAGGTCACCAGTAACTCAACTAGCCAATTTTGAAGCTTCTAGCTCTAAAACTTCAGGAGATATAAACTTTTGCGGTCCGCCATATCTTTTTGATCGTGGGTTGTCAACGCGAGTATATATTCCAAATTTCAAGTCTCTAGCATCAATAGTGCTCGAGATATAGAAGAATATGTATAAATCACTATATAGTCAGATCCGATTTGCCACGCCCCCAAGGGGCGTGGATATATAATTTTTTCATCGATCTTTATAGGATCTTAACAGTAACCTACATGTCAAATTTGGGCATTCTAGCTCTAAAACTGCAGAAGATAAAGTTTTACCCGATTTGCCACGCCCCCAATGGGCGTAGATATATCCGCCATACCTTTTTGATCTTGGGTTGTCAACGCGAGTATACGTTCCAAATTTCAACTCTCTAGCACTTCAACTAACAGGGTTTCTGACATACCGGAAAATGCATTTTTCAATTTGCCACGCCCCTAGTGGGCGTATCGGGAAAATTTTGACACTTTATAATTCGAGGGTATACACGAGTATGTGTTCCAAATTTCAAGTCTCTAGGTTCAATAGCGTCGAAATGGTTTGCGTTCATACGGACAGACGGACGGACAGCAAGACGGACATTGCACAAAACCAATATACTCTTTTTCCCTTTGGGAACAGAATATAAATACTAGAGACTTTTGCTATACACACATATAATTGTGATTATCACTCTTTAAAAGTTTGATTATGAAAGTCAATCTACAAGATTTTATTCAACAAATGAGTTCCCATATTTCAGCCCAAGTGCATGTACATGTGTATGTATGTGTTGTTTGTAATGTATATATACATGTAAGTAAAAGAACCCTGCCAGTTATCGATTAAAAACCTTATCGAAATTAAGTTATTAACTTATGTCTCGTACATCTTTGGAGCTTGAGTCTCAAAATTTTGCTTATATATAACAAAAATCAAAATGAATCTAAATTTTGATTTTTGTTATACTGATATTATTTGGATACCGGCTCCAAAAAAGAAAATTTTGTTATTAAATTTATTTTTAAATTTTAAATTTAAATTTATTTTTATAGGCTTACATTTTTTTTGCTTTAACCAATACATAACTGCATTTTAAAACGCAGATCGGACGGAGTTCAGCGGATCTCCTCGTCAGGCACCACCGATTAGAGTTTTCTTATTTGTTATTTTTATACCCTGAACCCATTGAAAATGGGAAATCAGGGTATAATGGTTTTGTTAAATGTATGTAACAGGCAGAAGGAGGCGTGGCGGACCCCATAAAGTATATACATTCTTGATCATGGTGACGAACTGAGTCGATTTAGCCCTGTCCGTCTGTCTGTCTGTCCGTCCGTCCGTCCGTCCGTATGTATGAACGCGTCGATCTCAGAACCTATAAGAGCTAGAAACTTGAATTTTTTGGAAGTCCCTGTATAGCAGGCGCAGATCAAGTTTGTTTCAAACAATCAATAACTTATACCGTTTTAATGTTATCGATTAAAAACCTTATCGAAATACAGTTTTTTAATTCTATCTCGTATATATTTGGAGCTAGAGTCTCCAAATTTTGCATTTAGTTTCATTTATATTTTATAAAATTTCGGTTTTTGTTATATTTTGGATATTGGTTCAAAATTTTACAAAAATTTTCAAATTGAAGGTTAGTTGAAATGTAGCCAATATGTGAATGATTTTGCGATTTTAGGCAATTGACAAATATTCAATATAATATGTAGATCATATGCTGAAAATTTGGTTCGACTCCAGGTGGGGAAATGTCAGATTTTCTTAATTTTTTATTTTTTTCTTTTATTAAATTATTATTAATATTATTCTTAAAACAAAAACTACTTTTTTGACAAACATGCTATTTGATTGTGAAAGTGCAAAATTGGTAATTTAATTAAATTTTGTATAAGTTTGTAATGTATACAAGATACGGAATATATTTAAAAACGCAGATCGGACGGGGTTCAGGGGATCTCCTAGTCGGGTACCCCCGACTAGAGTTTTC
This sequence comes from Drosophila leonis, assembly GCA_035045365.1. Lineage (NCBI taxonomy): Eukaryota > Metazoa > Arthropoda > Insecta > Diptera > Drosophilidae > Drosophila > Drosophila leonis. The sequence continues at coordinate 676,926 of JAWNPC010000120.1, read as the reverse complement.
TTACTTGTTTAGAATGTTTGAAATATCGGCTCCTCTCAGGGTTCAGGTGATCTTCTAGTCGATCAGTCTTGACTACACTATAACTTGTTATATATATGTTTTATTTTTATACCCTGAACCCATTTTCAATGGGAAATCAGGGTATAATGGTTTTGTTAAGCTATCAAATGTATGTAACAGGCAGAAGGGGGCGTGGCAGACCCCATAAAGTATATATATTCTTGATCAGGGAGACGAGCGGAGTCGATTAAGCCCTGTCCGTCTGTCTGTCCGTCTCTCCGTCTGTCCGTCTGTCCGTATGTATGAACGCGTCGATCTCAGAACATATATGAGCTAGAGACTTGAAATTTTTTTGAAAATCCCTGTATAGCACGCGCATATCGAGTTTGTTTTAGAAAATCGATAACTTTTCCCGTTCTTTTGTTATCGATTAAAAACCTTATCGAAATGAAGTTAATAAATTATATCTCGTACATCTTTGGAGCTAGAACCTCCAAATTTTGCATTTAGTTTCATTTATATTTTATACAATTTCGGTTTTTGTTTTATTTTGGATATTGGTTCAAAATTTTTCAAAAATTTTCAAATTGAAGGTTAGTTGCAAATATAGCCAATATGTGAATGAGTTTGCGATTTTATACAACTGTAAAATAATCAATATAATATGTAGATCATATGCTGAAAATTTCATTGAAATCCATTAAGTATCAGAGAAGTAATTAAACAAAACGTTTTGTCAATTGCAACATGTGACCAGAAACCCACCCCCGTTTTCCTTTTTTCTATACATGTGCACACATACATTGAGACATTCGAATGCGAGCATTCTTGTCTGTTCTTAGAATCACAACAATTACAGCTGACTGTTTGAATTTTGTTATAAATATATAAATAAAACTACTTTTTTGACAAACATGCAATTTGATTGTGAAAGTGCATGGTTGGCAATTTATTTAAATTTTGTATGAGTTTGTAATGTATACAAGACACGGAATGTATTTAAAAACGCAGATCGGACGGGGTTCAGGGGATCTCCTAGTCGGGTACCCCCGACTAGAGTTTTCTTACTTGTTACTTATAAGAAGTATATAAAATGTATGTGTGTGTATGGCATATGCAATATATGAAGTATAAAAATATCTAGAGTGCTTGTTAAATTATAAATACTCCAATTACAATGAGGTACATGAGCAAATGGAATGGAACGGAATGGGCGTTCCCTTTCTATTGTGTATACATAAATATGTATATAATCTCATTCATTCCTATGCCCGCTCAAATCGCTGCCGATGAATTCTTTCTAATGATAATGTCAATTTTATTGAGTGGTAAATGTTGTTTTTAATTGAAGGGAGATTTTCCCTGACTGATATCGAGCCAGCCCGCTCATCCGAGTTCTTAATTTATTATTTTTCATAGACAAAGTTTTCTTATAAATTACCTTAATTGATTTTTAAGCCTATATTCGGTATGTTTCATAATATATATATATATATATATATATATATATATATATATATACATATATATACTTGTATATTGATAAACTGTGGTTTTATAATCGATTGTTAAGTACGATTAGAATCGATAGGCATCTGAGACGTCTGTCAACAACTCTACAGAATCTTGCTTGTCTATTTTGCGTCAGTTGCGGGAAATATTGCTTTTTGCATTTCATTTGAAAAAAAATGCAGCTCAGGCGCATCGAATGATTTTTGAAACTTATGGTGACAGTTGTATTAGTGAAAGAACGTGTCGGGAATAGTTTTCAAATTTAAAAAGCGGCGAATATGAAGTGACAGACAAGGACATTCATGGCTCGAAGCTGATGTTGTGTATCTGGTGGGACCAGCTACGCGTAGTTTACTATGAACTTTTGAAAACAGACGAAACCATTACAGAAGCCCTTTATCGGACGCCACTAATGCGTTTAAGTGAGCGTTGAAACAAAAACGCCCACAATATTCAGAAAGAGACGACAAGGTGATACTTCTGCATGACAACGATCGGCCAAGGTAGTGAAAAACACCCGCGGTAGTCTCCTGACATCACCCCTTCGCATTTTTACTTATTCCGATTGATGACGCATGACCTAGCAGAACACCACTTTCATTAATTCGAAGAAGCCAAAAATTGCATCGATTTGTTGATCGCGTCAAAAGACGAACAATTTTTCGCACGAAGAGTTCAAAAGTGGCCAGAAAGATGGGAAAAAATTGTGGTTAGCGATGGAAATTATTTTGTACAAAGACTATGTAACGATTTTTTTTTTAAATGAAGCCTCAAATCATCAGAAAAAAACGGTGGTTTTCTATTAGTACACCCAATATATATATACGCTTACGAAAGTCCATCTACAATAAGTAAGAGTGCTCTAGTCGAAACTGCTCGACTAGGAGATCCCCGGAAATGTAGAGCGTAATAATAATATTCATATGTATGCATTTGCCAAAGCACGAGCTGATCAAGAATATATATACTTTACTTTAAATATATTTACTTTACTATACGGGGTACAGTGGATCTTCTAGTCGGGCACCACCAACTAGAGTTTTCTTACTTGTTACACCCTGAACCCATTGAAAATGGGAAATCAGGGTACAATGTTTCTGTGAAAATGGATGTAACAGGCAGAAGGAGGCTTGGCAGACCCCATAAAGTATATATATTCGTGATCAGCTCGACGAGCTGAGTCGATATAGCCATGTCCGTCTGTCCGTCCGTATAAACGCTGCGATCAATAGTAAACCACAAAAGCTGGAGATCTTAAATTTGAAATGTATACTCGTGAAATTAAATTTGAAATGTATACGCAGTACGAGTTTATCATTTTTTTTTTCGATAACTCATCCCATTTTCTTATTATAGATGAAAATCGATCATTTTGCCTCATTTTTGAGGCGTAACTTACATAACGTTATAGCTATAGATTTAAGATTTACTGTGTATATCCGTATAAAGAATAAAAAAAGTTGCAATTTTTGGTTTTTGGCTACCACGCCCCCTTCACCCTAATTTGAAAAAACGTATTTAAAATACTAGAGACTTGAGCTTTGGCAAATACATACATATGAATGTCATTAGTACACTCTAAAAGTTTGGTTACGAGTCTAGAAGAAAACTAATTCAACAAATAAGTTTCCATAATATAACCCATACTGCAGCCCAAGCGCAGCCTACGCTCAGTCGATGCGTAAACTGTGCAGTAGCAGAGTAAGTGCTTCTGCGTGCGTGCGTGCGTGTGCATGTGTGTGTGTGTATGTTTTGTTTGTATATATGTGCATACATATAAAAGAATCGTAAAGTTATTTGAGTATCGCATTCATGCAGATGTCTATTCCATAATATTGCCCATACTGCAGCCCAAGTGCAGTCGCTGCTTAAATTGCGTGCCTGTGCATGTGCGTGTCTGTATGTGTTGTTTGTATATATCTATATAAGTATATATGTGCATATATAAAAGAATCGTAAAGTGATTGGAATATCGGATCTTCGCAGGATTCAGGGTACCTCCTAGTCTTGACTAGAGTACTCTTACTTGTTTCAAATTAGATTTCAATGTCCGTGTTGTTGTATGTCCGTCTGTCGGTATGAACGCAAACCATTTCGCCGCTATTGAAGCTAAATACTTGAAATTTTGAACATACATATACTTGTGTATACCCTCGAATTAGAAAGTGTCAAGATTTGCCACACTCCTACTATGGGCGTGGCATATCGGAAAATGCATTTTCCGGTATGTTAGAAACCTTGTTAGTTAGCTAGGGAGTTGAAATTCAGAACGTATACTCGCGTTGACAACCCAACATCAAAAAGATATGGCAGATATTTCTGCGCCCATTAGGGGCGTGGCAGATAGGTTAAACTGTATCTTCTACACCCAAATTTAGCAAGTGAGTGACTGTTAAGATCCTAAAAAGGGCGATGAAAAAATTATATATCCACGCGCATGGCGTGGCAAATCCGATCTGAATATATAGCGTTTACACAAAATCTGTTAAATTTTGAGCACTATTGATGCTAGAGAGTTGAAATTTTGAATATATTCTCGGGTTGACAGCCCGACAACAATAAGATATTGTGGATATATCTACGCACAAACGGGCGTGGCAAATCGGGTATTTCCTATTTTTAGAGCTTGAAACTCAAAATTTAACGACGTAAATACTGTTGTTGACCTCCTCTATTGATTTACCAAAAATTATATAAATATACCAATTGGGGGCGTGGCAAATTTGAAAATGGAGGTTGTAGTGTTGGGCCGCGAATGAGTATTCTGCAGTCGGTAACGCCCGACTGCAACGTTCTTACTTGGTTTCTTCTGCTATGTTATGAGTAAACAAATACAGGTCTAAAAGTAGCAAAGAACATTAAAATGTATGCAATAGAAACGAAAAGAGAATCGAAAATTTAAGCAAGTTTATTTTAACCTGTTCAGGTGAGCGGGATTGTATATATGTATATATACATATATATTTGAAATTCTCTAATTATAATTCATAATCTCAAATTATCATATTATCAATCAATATCTTCTATCGTTTCAAATGCCTTCTGCTCATTTCGATTGATTGAGGCTTCGTCTTTCGGCTATATTTACTGCTCAGATCTAAGCTAATTAGTTGATATTCTTATACCAGAGTACACCGAATCTAATAAAATGAAATTTTACATTTTACTAAAAATATACGACTAATTTTTATATATATATATATATTTATGTTTTCAGCTCCCTTCATTTGACAGCGATGTAAGTAATTTCTCATAATAACATCAATTTGCTTAATTTTGTATACCCTGAACCCATTGAAAATGGGAGATCAGCGTATAATGGTTTTGTGAAAATATATGGAACAGTCAGAAGGCGGCGTGGTAGACTGCATAAAGTATATATTCTTGATCAGCTCGACGAGCTGACTAGAGACGTATGCTTTGGCAAATACATATTATGCTCTAAAAGGTTTGATTACGAAAGTCCATCTACAAACAACTTATTCAAAAATGACGTTTCCATAATATAGACTATACTGCAGCCCAAGCGCAGTCGCTGCATAAACTGCGCAGTTAGCAGAGTACACATATGTATACATAAGCGTAAAGTGATTGTAATATCGGATCTTCACAAGGTTCAGGGTATCTCCTAGTCGAGCAGTATCGACTAAAAAACTCTTACTTATTTTTTATACCCAGGACCCATTAAAAATGGGAAATCAGGGTATAATGTTTTTTTTTTTTTTTTAATTTAGATAACATGGAGGCAGGTGGCAGACCCCATAATGTATATACATTCTTGATCAGGACGACGAGCTAAGTCGATTTAGCCATGTCCGTCTGTCCGTATGTATGAACGCGTCGATCTCAGAACCTATAAGAGCTAGAGACCAAAGTATTTTTGTAGGTCCCTGTATAGCACGCGCTGGTTAAGGTTTGCTCATAATCTGTTTGTTTCAAAAAATCGATAACTTTTCCCGTTTTAAAGTTATCGATTAAAAACCTTTTCGAAATTCAGTTTTTAAAGTATATTTCATACATCTTTGGAGCTAGAAAATTTTGCGTTTGGTTTAATTTATTATTATTATTTTATTAAATTATGATTTTTGTTATACAATATTTTAAATACCGGCTCCAAAATTTTGACCAAATTCTTTAAATTGCAGGTTAGTTGCAAACAATATGTGAATGAGTTTGCGGTTTTACTAAATTGACAAATATTCAATATAATATGTAGATCATATGCTGAAAGTTTTATCTGTTCTAAGAATCACAAGTGTGATTGAAACTTGTTATAATTTTTAGCTGTCCCTTTATTTTCCGGTTTGCTACTGATTGTTCGAGCAGCGAAATGAGGGTGATGATAGAAGACGTGCGTGCGTCGCCGTGCAAATTCAGTTGCGAAACCAGGAGATGTCAAAAATACGGTATCGGTAGAGGTGATGCGCTTTGATAAGTAGATGTTGGTTCGACTCCAGGTGTGCCGATGTTGGTTCGACTCCAGGTGTGCCGATGTTGGTTCGACTCCAGGTGTGCCGATGTTGGTTCGACTCCAGGTGTGCCGATGTCGGATTTTCTTTATGTTTTTTTGTTTTTCTTCTATTATTAAATTATTACTATTATTCTTGAAAGAAAAACAACTTTTTGACAAACATGCTTTTTGACTGAGAAAGTGCAAGATTGAAAATTTGATTACATTTTGTATAAGTTTGTGATAGATACAAGTAGTATATTAAAATCGAAGATCGCAAGAGGTTCAGGGAATCTCCTAGTCGGGCACCCCCGACTACAGTTTTCTTGCTTGTTTTGTTAGTTATTTGCATATGTATTATAATATATGTATGTAAATTATTTACGCAATCAACTGTGTTTTTTGTGTTAATCGTGCTTGGAGAATGGAATGTATGAATCGGCTTCCTAACCAGCGGAGCACGACTGCTTAATAATCACAATTACCTAAAAATTGTGTTAAACTGAAATCATATTAAATTCTACCTTGTATTATATGCAAACATATTCATTAAATATACATTTATATTGAGAGAGGAGAGAGATCTGAAAATCTAAGCCCTTAACGGAAGTTCACTTTGACGATGATCTAAAAATTGTTAGTTTCGGAAAACTTATATGGCTTGCTTATGTCCAAATTTGTTAATTAATACAACTGAACAGTTCTTAACCGTTTTTGCTTAGCCTGGTTTATTCTAATTACTATTTATCAACTTGGTTTTGTAGATGTGAGTTTGATAGTTAGATATTGAAAGGGGAATATATTAAATTTTTTATTCGAAGATTTTCAGAATATTTGAGTCCAACTCAGCCCCGACTAAACTTCTGTTTTATTTTATACCACACCCACTAGACCGCAGACTTAAAATTTCAAATTTTCGTATATTAAACTCCTGGAAAAATAAATACTTTAAATATATTTATACCCATTGAGGGTGTCTAAAATGCAACACTTCATGTTTTAAAGTCAGATGATTGAGAAATAAATCATAGACGCTGAACTGTTTCTCGCTCCGAAGACCGACGAATTTAATTTAAAAATCTTACATAATAACTTATATCTATTGCCATGGTTTCCCACGGTGTGTAACTGGAACATACGGCACAAGTGATTTACTTATGTACCTATAGTCGACGATTTTGACGTTGGGAATGGTCGTAAGTTCCTCAATGCTCTCCCGCAGTCCACTTCAAGACGTTAGGGTAGTCGACAATAGCATGTTCATGCTTGAACAGAAGGCTTGGCCAATCGGGAGAGCTATATGTTTGACAGTTCTATAACTAGAGTATCGAAATTTGACAATTTCGTAACTGTTAAACGCCTCCAATCATTTATCTAAAATTAAATATATAAATGTATTATGCAATCAGTTGTGCCCGACTGCGAATTTCTTACTTGTTTAAGAGTAAAATAGGTGGAGATAGGGGATACATAGATTCTTTAAGAAATTGAAAAGAGTTTTTGAAAAGAAAAATTTTAGACTCTCATACACCATATAACTGTATAACTGTATCCTTGAAAACTGAAAGTAAAAGTAAAAGTAAATCAACTTGTCTTATGGACAATTAAAGTTTCGGAATTGCCGCGTTCAAGCGTTACCGAAAAGTATATGTAGTCTGATTCTTGGCTATTAATCACTTTCACTTTCGTGAATGACTATAAGTATATGTATATTTATATATTTATGTATATCAGCTTTCAAAATTCCCAGCATATATATCCCATTAAAAAGTGTTAATTAGGCTATAATTTATGTAATATATATGTATATGTCGGCGTTGCCGACTAGGAGATCCCCTGAACCCCGTCCGATCTGCGTTTTAAAATTATTTTCCGGTTTGCTACTGATTGTTCGAGCAGCGAAATGAGGGTGATGATAGAAGACGTGCGCGCGTCGCCGTGCAGACTCAGTTGCGAACCCAGGAGATGTCAAAAATTCGATATCGGTAGATGTTGGTTCGAATCCAGGTGCGGTGATGTCGGATTTTCTTATTTTTTTTAAAATTATTATTACTATTATTTTTAAAAGAAACACTATTTTTTTGACAATCATGCTATTTGATTGTGAAAGTGTAAGATTGGCCATTTAATTTAATTTTGTATAAGTTTGTGGTAGATACAAGATACGGAATATATTTAAAAACGCAGATCGGACGGGGTTCAGGGGATCTCCTAGTCGGGCACCCCCAACTAGAGTTTTCTTACTTGTTTATAACAGAAAATCTCCAACCTTGTATCCAACAACTTTAGTAAATTTGAAATATTTTGAACTGCTTGTGCTCTTACTTCTGCCAAATCAATCTCATTTAGTATATCGCAGGGTGGAAGCAACCCCAGCGGGCGGGCTTTGACAATAAACAATTTAAGGAACTTGCCTATGTCACTCAACTTACTGTACAGTTTTAGATCTGACAATTTCAAATTTTACTGGTGACATGACATTGAATCCATTAGACAGTACTTCTCGACCAATAATAATATAATTTTTCAAATAATAATTGTCCCATACATGAAACAATAATTTCAATGCACAATAGTTGTCTATGTTTACTTTTCTAAGTACATATTTGCAATGTGCTACAAACGCTGTCATTACCAATACCTTTCAGCAACACTACATTGTTAAATCTTTTACCAACTAACTTAACACTTATCTTTTGTTTGATCAATAAACACTCCTCTCCAGAGTCGAATATTGTTCAAAATGTCTCATTTTGATGAACTATCTCTTCTTTGGGGTCAATAACTTAGCAAAGCTCCAAGCTCTTCACCAGATGCGGTAATAAGGAAATGGGATGACTTATCGAAAAAAAATAATAAACTAGTACTGTGTATGGTAAACATGAGTATACATTTCAAATTTCAGATCTAGCTTTTGTGGCTTACGAGATCGCTGCGTTCACACTGACAGGCGGACATGGCTATAACGTCTCAGCTCGTCTCCCTGATCAAGAATATATATACATATGTACTTTATGGGGTCTGCCACGCCTCTTTCTGCCTGTTACATACATTTGACATTTTAACAAAACCATTATACCTTGATTTCCCATTTTCAATGGGAACACAGTCCCTCTCGCTCTGAGCAAGAGATTTCGGTTCTTTTAGTTTTTGTTTTCTGTTAAGCGCGTTGAGTTAAACTTTTGTATGACGCTCTGTTAACGAACATCGTGTAGGGAGATTAATAACTAATGCATACGTAAAAGACTTTTTGCTTCATTTAACTCAATCAAACGGTCGGGGAACAACTTGAGCGAAACAAAACAAAAACAAGTAAGAAAAACCATTATACCCTGATTTCCCATTTTCAATGGGATCAGGGTATACAAAAAATTGTTGATAGCCGACCACGAACGACCTTGAATTGATGCAATCGGTTGCTCTCTGAGTATTTTCTCAAAGTGTGAGTGAAAATCACTTATTGTCAAATATCGGGAAACGGTCAACTGTTATTTGCAACCTATGATAAGAAGTCGTGGCAGTCCCCATAAAATGACTGCAAGCTGAATAAGCCGTATAAACGCTGCAACGGCATTTTGTTATCGATAATCATCGATATTGATTTGAATAAGTTTTTTAAGCATTACTTGAGTACCGAAAAACTGGAGTTCTCTCGACAAGATAACTCAGATATTTTTATATTTTCAGGCAGAAGATCTCTTTGATGACATACTTCAAAACGATTCCTTCAATTTCGATAAAAACTTTAGTTCAGAGCTTTCTATAAAACAGGAGCCACAAAATTTGACTGATGCAGAAATAAAAGATCGACAGAAGAAGGATAATCATAATATGAGTAAGTTTTTCAATGAAAATAACAATTTGGTTATAAGCAATATATTTTTTACGCATTCTACAGTTGAACGTCGGAGACGTTTTAACATAAATGATCGCATTAAGGAGCTTGGCACTCTACTGCCAAAAGGAAGTGAGGCGTTCTATGAGGTTGTACGTGACATACGTCCCAATAAGGGGACAATTCTGAAATCTTCGGTTGATTACATCAAATGCTTAAAGCATGAGGTCTCACGCTTAAGGCAAAACGAAAGCCGCCAACGCCAAATGGAGCTACAGAACAGAAAGCTCATATCTCGCATACGGGTAAACAAATTTACATCTATATCTTTATATCTATATTGACATTTGAAACTCGCTCTCTCTCATAACAGGAACTGGAATTGCAGGCAAAATCGCATGGTATTTCTCTCTCTGATTACAATCTGACATCAGTATCAGCGCCCACGCCCGCCATCTCGTATCTTAAATGCTCGAGCCCGTCACCAACAATTGCATCTGTGGGACACAGTCGCCATACAGCGACATCCCTAATGGAGGATGTTATGGAGGCCAAGGTACTACATATATAGCAGGCGGTTATCCCTAATGCCAAACTTAACTACATCTGGTTTTTGCACAGCTTCCGTTGATCAACAGGGAACCTCCTAGTACGGGCATGAATCAAATTGATGAGCTCATGGAAGACTGTAAACATCCGGTCCAGGGAGGTGATCCGATGTTGTCCTCACACAGCAGCCATTCCCCAGTTGCCACGCAACTCCAGTGCAATAGAGAGGCTGACAATTACAGTGGCACAACAGCTGGTGTACATCACATGGGTACTGCAGATATGCAGCGCAGTAGCCGTGGTAACGAAAACAGCAACTATTATAGCCAGTCGGAGCATTCGCATTCGCACTCTCACAGAAGACAGGTGCATCAGCATTCGCATTCACATACGCATCACAGAGGGAATAGCGAACAAAATACACCTTTTGGCATGCTAAACAACGATTGCGATGGATCTGGGCACGATCCGCTACTTTCTTCATCACAGCAATCGCATGGCATTGTTGATGTTGATGATCACCAGTCGGTGGATCTCTCTGCGGTGATGATAAATGATCATTCACTATCCTCTTTAGTGGATGACTCCCATGGTGAACCCATGCTATTGGCATCCGATTCATTAGATATTGACCTCTGAGAGAATGCAATCGAAATGCAAGCCATTGCCAAGTAAAGAAAATGCATCATCACAGTTCAAAAATGTCAAGGAGTAGCTTAGTATTATTTCTTGCATTGCAAAATGCTTGACTATATATTGAAATAAGAAGTATTAATGAAAAGTTTGTTACAGTAATGCAATTGTTTTATATGTCTTCTGGTCACAAAGCAATCAAACATGTGTGTACAATGTGTATATGTATTGTATATATATATTCAAATTAGAATTCATGTATTTGTGTCTTGCGTATATGTATATACATCCATACAAATGCATTCCAATGACCCGGTTACCTTATATGTATCCATTCTTAATTTCTCTTGTACTTACTCTCGCATACATTCAATATATGTATATATATATATATATATATATATATTATATTTTTTGAATTGTTTGTGTCGTCACCCAAGTAACCTTCGTTCTCTCACATACAGTTTTTATTTTATAATAATTTGATTGATATTTATCTACATTTGTGTTCTTTATCACATACATCCACACACACACTGTACATACATTTTTAATTTTGATTGCTGCGAGCTTATTGTTTTTTGTTTGTATACGTAATTTAAAATTGTTGATTAAAAAATGTTATATACATATATAAAATAAAATAAAATAAAAAAACAAGCCTATGCTTTAATCCGTTGGGAGTTGGATTAAACAAAAAAGATGTAGTAAATTTTACTTATTATAGACATACATTTATTTATTAAGAATCTATTCAATAGTAATTGTTTGTTTTATGGTTGAAGAGAAAAGAAAATCTTAGCGCTCGATTGGAAAATATTGCAGTTTGATTCAATAATCATTTTTTGGCCAATTCAGCTGACAGCCAATCTAGGCCCTCGTACAACCCGTGTCCTTGAGTAGCGCAAGTGGACTGAATAAACCACTAGAATATATATATATATATATATATATATATAGATAGATATACATATATATATTTATAGAAGAAATAAGTCACCAAATGCAGAAAGAGAGTTGATTAGATGTGACTTACATGACGGTTTCTCAATTGGTTCAAATGCAACTTGTCAGTCAGTTCGGCAGCGCTCATCGCATTGGGCAGGTCTTGTTTGTTTGCAAATACCAAAAGAACGGCGTCCCTGAGCTCATCTTCTTGAAGCTTGTGAATAATAATATATATAATAAAATTACATATAAACATTTACTATGCGAAGAGATCAAATTATGTGTACCATATTTTGTAGTTCCTTTTCTGCCTCGGTTATACGATCGCGATCGTTTGAGTCGACAACAAAAATTAGGCCTTGTGTATTTTGGAAATAATGACGCCATAGTGGGCGAATTTTGTCCTGGCCGCCGACGTCCCAAACGGTAAAGCATATATTTTTATATTCCACGGTCTCCACATTGAACCCGATGGTAGGAATGGTCGTCACAATTTCACCTAATTTCAATTTGTACAATATGGTCGTCTTTCCGGCGGCGTCCAAGCCAACTGAGTAATAGAGAACACAGAGGTTAACATATATGTACGTAAGTATTTACATATGTATGTATTTATGTGTGTGTCTGCAAATACATATGAATACATGTGTTTGCTTTGTATACTGTCTGTATGCATACATATGTATATACATACATATATATATATCAATATATATATATATATATATTGATATATAACCATATCAATCCTTGCATGAAATCAACTAAGAATGCTGCATTTTGGCTGCGTGGCTAGAACTTTACCGTCAATTTAAGGTGTAATGTCATTACGTATTGGCATGGCTAGCCGCCTTTCGCTGCTACCGACGCCTCATATTGCTAATCATAGATGCATCCAACACCTACCCATTAAAATGCGCATTTGTTTTTTGCCAAATAATCGCGTTAGTAAACTGGATATTGTCAATCCCATTTTCTCGTCTGTTTTCTGCTCAAAGAAATAGAACCTAGATTTTCACACAAATTTTGTGACTAAAAATTGACGTGTAACGATTGGGGATAAATTATTATCGATAGTTTTAGTCTGCACTCCCAACAATATATTATTGTTTTGACTATCGGTAGCTTAAAAAAAAAACATTTTTTTATAAATAATAAATATGTGCATATATTATTTTTATAGATAACATTGATTTCAAATTAATTTTAGTATTCAACAAAATTTAAGATTTATATTAAGGACTATTTTATTTGGCACTAAAATTGACCAAATGCAATCTTAAAACATACATTTTAATCCGTCACCAAAAACATTAACCACTAACACTAACCACTAACCATACAACACATAGATGGGACAACTAGAACAAACTATTTCACCCTATAGAAATGTGTGCATTGAGACCCATTCAACTTCGTATATGCTCGGGTCGTTTACTTTTGGGTTAAAGCAGTGAACAGCAGTGCTGCCAACCCTTTAAAGTTTCAACACGCCAACTTTTGCGGGAAACGGAACCAGAAAAAGCTAAAAGCAATGTAAAGTGCAATACAATACGCTTTGAATCATGTGACCTTTTTTTTTTCTTCCAAATGTAAGTTTGTAATACGAAATACGGTTCCCCTAAAATCCGGTTATAATGACCTTTCTTATACCCTGAGCCCATTGAAAATGGGAAATCAGGGTACAATGTTTTTGTGAAACTGTATGTAACAGCCAGAAGGAGACGTGGCAGACTCCATAAAGTATATATATTCATGATCAGCTCGACAAGCTGAGTCGGTATAGCCATGTCCGTCCGTCCGTCCGTGTGAACGCAGCGATCTCGTAAGCCACAAAAGCTGAAATCAAATCACTTTACGCTTCTTTTATATATATGTGCATACATATATACAAACAACACATACACACACACACACACACACACACACACACACACACACATGCACACACACGCACAAGCACTTGCTCTGCTACTGCGCAGTTTACGCAGCGACTGCGCATGGGCTACGCTTGAGCTGCAGTATGGGCAATATTATGGAAACTTACTTGTTGAATTAGTTTTCTTATAGATGAACTTTCGTAACCAAACTCTTACAGCGTAATAATGACATTCATATGTATGTATTTGTCAATTCACAAGGCTGTAGTATTTGAAATACGTTTTTTTAATTTGGGGGGAATGGGCGTTGTATCCAAAATCAAAAAATTACAAAATGTTTGTATTCATTACACGGATATACACAGTAAATCTGAAATCTATATCTATAACGGTATTCAAGTTACGCTTAAAAAACAAAGCAAAATTATCGATTTTCATCGATAAGGAAATGGGATAAGTTATCGAAAAAAAAAATTATAAACTCATACTGCGTAGGGTATACACGAGTATACATTTCAAAATTCAGATATCTAGATTTTGTGGTTTACGAGATCGCTGCGTTCACACGGACGAACGGTCAGACGGACATGACTATATGGACTTAACAACAACAAAATTTGTTCCACGCTAACAAATTTATGCGTTGTGGACCACTCAACTTCGTAATTGCTCGGTTCGGTCGCTTTAGGCTCGGACAGTAAAAATATGGTCCGGCAAAATCAGTGCGCTGCGGGCGCTCAACCGAAATGGTCACATTTTCATATGAAGAGCCACTGATAGTGCCAGTTTAGCCTATTTCAGGCTAGATCTAGCATATTTGAAAGTGGTCTGGCCTATAAAATTTGTAAATAGCCTATAGCCATAAATCTAGCATATTTGCAATTCTATTTAACATATTTCTAGCATATTTTCAAGTTCATATAGTAGTTTATATTGTAGCATATTACCACTAACCATACAACAATATGGTTAGTGCCACAACATAATATTTTATAAGCTAATAATTTTTCGTTGCATACAAATATCGGAACTTCTTACTTTTGTCGATTGTTTCGTGTGCTTTCATATCATCGTGAATTTTTTCTTTAATCGATATGCTCATCGATATTTTGCTTGATGCATACATATGCGATGTTCCACCGCCAATAACTTGAAATTCTAATGTGAAATAAAGCTTGAAAATGGCAAAAATTTATAAGCAATCATTCCGCGATGTAGTGCTGGGAAAAGATCGATCTTTACCTAGATCGATATTTCGATATTATGTATGGGTCTCAGATCGATGTATCGATCTTTTCATAAAAATATTTTAACTCCCAAAATAAAAAAAAAAAAGAAAAACAAAGTTTTCATATAAAAAACAAAAGATGAATTTCTTATTAAAATTAAACAACGTTTCATATAAACTAAACTAAACTACGTAACAATGATTATATTATTTAATGAGATCATTCACTTTATCCATTCATTTTTATTTATAAAGAGCAGCATATCCACTTGCTGCGATTTAAGGCAACTCCTTTTCTCATTTATTATGTATCCAGCTTTGCTGAACATTCGTTCACTCTCTGTGGACGTTGCTGGGACGCACAAGAATTTTTTCACGCATCTTTTAAATGCGTTGTCAGTTGAGATCTGTGAAGAAATTGTTTTAATTAAAAATGTTTTACTCTTATGTTATGTATTTTTACCTTCCAGTAGTCCAATGGAGATGTACTTGGATCGACATCTTCCATGTTAAAATATTGTTTCAGTCCTAGTATTGAATCTACTCGATTGCTTCTAATTTTTTCCGATTTTTTCTTTTGAAGAAAGTCGAAAAGTGGGTGGTGTTGGTTTGTTGGTTTTGGTGCTGGCAGGTTGGAGGAAGATGGACGTAGCTCGGACAATGCGTTGATCAGAGAGAGTTCGTTTTCTAAAAATTTCTCCGCTTCGCTTACATTAAACGGGGATAAAAATCCATCTCTCTTAAAACGGGGGTCGAGGAGTGTTGAGATTCTCGTATTTGAGCGCGACTCGTACTTAAGTACAAGGTAAAATTCAACAGTTCCAGGACTTTTTAAATTTCGCGCTTTCTAGTGGCGCCATCTGTCTGAAAATGTTATCGCTTGATTATCTATTTCTCTGTCATGTTGTGTCAAATTTTCATGACATTCGGACGTATAGAAGCCGAGATATCGCGCTAAAAGTGACAGTACTTTTGATGTGTCCGTCGAACAAAGAGCGAACATCAAGTTTTGTTTTAAACTTGGTAAAACATTTACCGAAACTCATCAAATGATGAAAAAAGTTTTTGGCGACGATTGTCTATCCCGTAGCCGCATTCACGAGTGGTTTAAACGTTTTCGCGACTTCTACTTGTTCGGAAAACTTCATTTGGCAATGAAAGGAAAACGGTATGCTGACATTGATGCTATTCAAAAGGCTTCGACCGCCATACTCAACGCCATACCGAAGGATGACCTAAAAAAGTCATTTGATAATCTTCCTGATCGTGCAAATCGTTGTATTCAGTCCGAAGGGGACTATTTCGAAGGCGACCAATAAAATTTTTGCCAAAGAAAATCTATTTTTTATTTTTTTTATAAAGTCCTGGAACTTTTGAATTGCACCTTGTAGTCTGTCTTTTGTTCCGGTTATTAATATCGTACAAGCAAGCTCACCCTCCTCAGTAGCTAGCTTGCCTTTGAGATTTTCCAGGTTATGAAGAAGGCCACAGCATAAAGGAATGACCATCGACACGGTGACCAAGTTGCTCGATGATGTGGTCACAGTCGCGTGCTCAAAAGGAGACAAAACCTTTTCCAGGTCTTCCAGAATGGCAATTTCATCAGCAGATAAGGGCGATAATGCCTTTGGAGTGTTAAGTAACACCTTACAAATGGCATCTTTGGTTTCCAAAAATCTTTTCACCATGTGATACGCACTGTTCCATCTTGTTGGGCATTCTTGTTTTAAGCTGAGTGGGTTATCCTTATTTTGAGCATCTCTAAATTTTGCATAAGCAATGGTACTGCTCTTAAAAAAAGCTACAATTTGTTTGCATTTTCCCAATACAGGCTTTAAATTTTCATTTGCCAGACAGTCCTGAACAATCAAATTAATTGTATGCGCTACGCATGGAACATTCCTTTTGGAAAGAATTTCGCAAGCGTTTTTTATGTTCGGTGCGTTATCAGTAACTATTGCAGTGATTTTTTGTGTAACTCCCCACTCATTGAATACATCGCGTAAAGAATTCGCAATGTTTTGTGCTGAATGGTTTGTTTCATCCTTAAGTTTTTTAGTTGACAGAACTGCTGTCCGCATTTCAAACTCTTCACTTATGAAATGACAACTAACTGATAAATAACTTTCATTTGCTCTTGAAGTCCAGCCGTCAGTAGTTACAGCGCAGAACTCAATCTTATCAAGAATTTCGCGCAATTTCTGCTTCATTTCTATAAAGACAAAGATGTAGACATCGCGCAATGTTCTTCGTGATGGCAGCTGGTAGCGAGGATCAAGAGTTTCTACAAAATGCCGAAACCCCTTGTCCTCCACTACACAGTATGGGCGAAGATCTGATGTAATATACGATGTAAGCGCACTGTCTAGTGTTTTTTTCCTAGCTGACGAGGCATCATTGTCCTTGCCATTGTCCTTGCCCTTTAAAAACTTCTCCATTTCCACAGCACTGCCAACACCAAAACCTAAATGAAAAGTGGATTATGTTAGTATTTTAATTATATTGTTAAAATTAATTTGCAAATTACCTTACCATTTTATACCGCGTTTTTAAGTGATGGGAAAATAATAGTCTAGAGATGGCGATATATCGAGTATCGAAGTTAGCCGTATCGATATTTTCGATACCTATCAAAACATCGATGTATCATTTTTAGATCGATCTTTTTCCCAGCTCGCAGTGCGAGCGCTCAACCGGAATGGTCGAATTCTCATATGAAGCACTGCCATATGCCATATTTTGTTCTTACTCTCTCTCTCTGCTCTCTCAAATATATATATACAGTCGAATCTCGATAATTTGTACCCCGCTAAATCGAAGATCGCGATAAGTCGAAAAAAATTCCATCCCCTTAATGGGGATATCTATATGATGGAAATCCCGATAATTTGAATTTCCGTCTAATTCGTAAAAAACCTGATCCCCTTGCCATTTTCGATACATATATATATGTGTATGTATGTACGAACAAGCAGTTGATTACAAAAACTGAATTTTGTTCGTCGAGAGGTTTCATTCCTTCCCTTCCGAGCAAAGAGTATACCAAACTGTTGGAAAGGGTTTGCCATGCTCATGCAAAATGCTACGATGTTCACTATTATTTGTGTGAAGGGTATGAAAGCGCTGGTGCGCTTTGCGAATATGTTTTCGCGACGAGCATGCACGCACACACTTACAGTCCCTTGCTTACATGTACATACATATGTATGTGCATTTGCGAGCGAAACTTTACTCTTGCTGCCTGTGGAATTTATAAATACCCAAAAGTTGAAGTTGGCCGATCTTGTGGTCTTCACGCACACACATTTGCATGTAAATGTGTACATGGGATATGAACATTGGCGTGTGTCTTTGGATTTTCTTCGATCTTGTGAACTTCCAAATGCACTGCACTCATACATACATATGTACATACATTCTTATGTATATAAATGGTATCTTCAGATATCGATATTAGACTATAATTGCATTAATAAAATAGGTACATTTTCAAATCGAGAAAATCATGGTAGTGCACTAACTAATAAGTTTATTTAATTGTTTTAAATATTTTTTATTTATTTAGTTGCGTATATGTATTCACAGGTGCCAGACTGAATCAGGCTATACTTCATATACATACATTTCAGTCACTACAATTCAAACCATACAAAATTAACAAACTACAGACTGAATTGCGAGACACTCGACAATTTCGATCATCGCATCACATATGTACACACAAATATGCAAATGTGTGTGTGCACTGTTGTAATTTCAATTCTTTAATTTTTTGCTCAAAAACGTATCTCAAATATAGATCTATAACTATAATATCCGCAAAGTCCACTTTAAATATATCAATCTCTCCACATTGTCGAATAATTTTCTCCGTCAGAGAGTTAATACTCGCAATTAGCTCATTGAGTAATTTCGACGATTCCGGACGTTCACATTGAAATAGCTTGTTGAGCCTTTGCATATCATTTAAGATTGGCTTCAAAAATAGTAGGTAAACCAAGTTTACTTCGTCGCTGGAAAGTTTAGATAATATTTTTGCCTTGTGACACTTCACGTCGCTAGCAGCCAAAGCGAAATGAACCTTCAATTCAGACCACTGATCCGAGATTCTGGACACCTCAGGTTCAACTGATAACCAGCGGGTATCGCAAACCCGGGGAATTGTCAAGGGCGTCTGCAAGAATTAATTTAGTGAGTATAACCCATAAATGCAATGGGATATTAAGCAATACGAGAGCTAATACACAAAAAAACAACAATAATTCTACTAACCACAAGTATGACAAACACGCGAATTAGACGTAAAATCTTGTTTAACATTGATTGGACGAACACGGTTTAACTGCACACGTACAATATACCTGATCATTATTAAGGCATTCATATATTTTTTTATAGTTCATTTGTCTTAATGAACTTTTTTGAGAACCAGGAATAGGTTTCTGATATCAAGAACTCCAATGCGTCCGGCTTACTAATTTTGCACTCCTGGTTCACCGCTAATTAAATAGAGTGGCACACACACTTTATTAAAGCAGGTACACTTTTTTTTAACTCTGTATATATGCTTTGCTTTGCTCCTGTCATCACACTGGCGTTGTCTGTTCCAATCATTTTGGAAATATTGATTTCCTTATTTTGTAGTTTCATTTGTAGAGTATTGGCTATGGATACAGCATCCTCGGAGTTAAGGCTTACTAGTCCTAAAAATGTGGAAACCATGCATTGTTTCGTAATGCTGAACTAATTTATAACAACACCTGAAAGCTTTAAGATTACCACAAATACAACAATTAAGTAATTTTTGTATTTATTTATTTATTTTTCTTATATTACCAATCAATTTTGTCACACTTATATCTGTGACCTCATCTAGCAGTAAGCTATATTTCGACTCTCCGATGTCGATTCTCAAATCTTCAACGAAGTGCTCAGCCAACACATTATTAATTATCTGTGTGCATTTAGTCCGCCCCAGCTGTATTTTTGCGGCTGCACTACACGCTTTGAAATTTGTCACGCATATTCGGGACAAATGGTCCACAGGGGATATCGACATATGCTCAGCAACGTACATGCACAGCGCGGCTTCCTGCTTTAAACATTTAAACATTTCCTGTATTTAAACATTTCACAGGGAAACTGATCTTTTGACATTGGCTTATTGAGCCAATTGCTGTTACATGCTTTTTTGAGGCCGCATGCTGCCTTTGCTTTGCAATAGTAGCAATACGCTTTCGTTGCGTCTGCTGGCAATCTTCGCAGCCACTCCTTAAACTCACTATCTTGTAGCCAAGCATCGCGGAATGATGGCTTATAAATTTTTGCCATTTTCAAGCTTTATTTCACATTAGAATTTCAAGTTATTGGCGGTGGAACATCGCATATGTATGCATCAAGCAAAATATCGATGAGCATATCGATTAAAGAAAAAATTCACGATGATATGAAAGCACACGAAACAATCGACAAAAGTAAGAAGTTCCGATATTTGTATGCAAACGAAAAATTATTAGCTTATAAAATATTATGTTGTGGCACTAACCATATTGTTGTATGGTTAGTGGTAATATGCTACAATATAAACTACTATATGAACTTGAAAATATGCTAGAAATATGTTAAATAGAATTGCAAATATGCTAGATTTATGGCTATAGGCTATAACAAATATAGGAATATTAATTTAAAACTATATTTTCTAGAGTTAATGTTGATCTCCCGTATCTTTTGTTGGTAACTGATAATACAACAAGTAAGAGTCTAGTCGAAACTGCTCGACTAAGAGATACCCTGAACCCTGGGAAGATGCGACATTCAATTCACTTTACGCTTCTTTTATATATATGTACATATATACAAACAACACATACACACACGCACACGCACGCACAAGCACTTTCTCTGCTACTGCGCAGCTTACGCAGCGACTGCGCGCGGGCAGCGCTTGGGCTGCAGTACGGGCAATATTATGGAAACTTATTTGTTGAATTAGTTTTCTTCTAGATGGACTTTCGACTTTTACAGCGTAATAATGCCATTCATATGTATGTATTTGCCAAAGCACAAGTCCTAGTATTTGAAATACGTTTTTCAAGTTTTGGGGGAAGGGGGCGTGGTATCCAAAATCCAAAAATTGAAAATGTTTGTATTCATTATACGGATATACACAGTAAATCTGAAATCTATAGCTATAACGGTATTCAAAAACGAAGAAAAATGATCGATTTTTATCGGTAATAAGAAAATGGGATGAGTTATCGAAAAAAATGATAAACTCGTACTGCGTAGGATTTACATGAGTATACATTTCAAAATTCAGATCTCTAGCTTTTGTGGTTTGCGAGATCGCTGCGTTCACACGGACGGACGGACAGACGGACATGGCTATATCGACTCAGTTTGTCGAGCTGATCAAGAATATATATACTTTATCCATTAAGCGTTTTGCAGTTATTGTAAAACTAACATTACTGCAAAACAGCGATTTGCGTGGACATTCACAAAAAAAAACCATATGGGGGCAATGAAGGGATTCCAGCAGAAAAAAAAAAAGATTTTTAGAAATCACCAACAAAAACTATGGAGCAGGAAGCAGCTCTTTATCCGTTTGTAGTCCAGTATACTGCGATTGCTTACGTAGATCACTTGAGTGATCTTTGCAAAAAAAAAAATGTTGATGACAGCTGCTTAGCTTCAAAAATTGAACTTCGCCGCACATATGTGACAGTATTGTATTAGCTCCGCATTTTTGCGACGACCTGCACAAAGATATTGGTAATGCTAAATTTAATTTTTTAATTCAAAGTTGAATTTTTTTAAGTCAAAGTTGAAGGATCAGAATATATACATACATATATAGTAATTCCAAAATCTAGATACAAATATTGCTTTAATTATATGCTGCCGAACATTTTAAAAGCTTTGAATGAAAAAGAATATTATAACGAGAAAGCTTTGACGACCTAGTAGGAATCTTATAATTATTGGTTTATTTATATTTTACTTTATTTTGTGTTCTTACTTTTTGTTTTTTTAGATGTGATGAATGATTTTATTAAGTTTGTGAAAATAATAATAACTGGTTTTTTTAAAACTTTTTTTGATGGCTTTTTTTTGGATTTTTTGATTGGACCATCTAGCTTTTTATGTTCGGAAAAATATGACAGCACTGTCTATGTGCTGCGTGGTTAGTGGTGATATATATTCTTTCAACCAATTTTTCGATTATTCAAAATCAAAATCATAAAAATACCAACCTAATTATCGAAAGCTTCACCTAAAGGGAAATTGTTCTGAGGACTTTTTTTCGGTTTCAAATATATGTATTTGCCCAACGGCACATATGTATAATTTTTTAGTTATTATCCCATCTGATCGCTGACACAAAAATTAATTACACAAAACACATTTACATATACATACATACATATGTATGTACAAAAATCGATGCGAACAGTCTGTGTATTGTTTACACTGCTTTTTTGTCCAATCATTTTCAGATCCTATATAAATGTAATAACGTTGTACTCGAGTATTGTAAGGACTTATGTTCAATTTGCTGTGTTACGTTTGTTATGAAATAAAAGCTTTAACTTTATTTAACTGAGGCATGTGGAGACACTAAATTTGGTCGCATGACTGCAGGACCGGCTTAACTAATGCTCTTTCCGCATCTATGCACATACATTTGTCTATATGTATGTGTATAAGTTTTTAAGAAAAAATATATGTACATGTACATATGTACATACATATACACGTACATAATCGCATACATAGACATACACACATGCATACACATTTGTATACGCATGCATACATACATGCATATACACACACACATATATATGTATGTACATATATGCATATATGTAGCTACATACACATACATACATATGTGCATGGCATACATACGCTAATATCGATGTTCAATACCTACACAGTTGACAAAGCTCCGCTTTGTCAGTTGTCGACGCGTCATATCTACATCAACAAAAACAACAAAAGTAACAACAACTAAAGAAACTCGAAAATCCACAAGCACGATTTCGCCTATAAATAGTTGTGATACTGGTCGGTTAGTTTCAATTCGGTGTTTACTTTCGCTTAGACCGGACTTGTTTCGGAATTGGTCGGCGTTCGGAATCGTCGATCTGAACTGAATTTCGTATTCATTGTTGTTGCTCTTGTTGTTTGCCGTTAACGAAGGGGAGAAAAACAAAACGAAAAATGAATAAGTTAGTAACTGTTTTAGCTGGTTTCGCCATGGCCTTTCTATTGGTCCCTTCCATTGCCTTGGCGGATACCGAAAAAGTCGCCTCGAATGATGCGCAAAAAGATGGTGAAATCAAAATTTATAAACGTCTCATTCCGGCCGATGTGCTTAGAGGTGAGTCATACATTTTTATCGATAAAATCTAAAAAGCTTTATACATATGTATATATGTACATATACATATATACATATGTATGTATGTATAAATAGTAAAAAGACTGGATTGAAAAAATGAATTGCTGCAGTCTTACACAAAAGTTAGAATCCACCTTCCATTTGCTTGAGTGGCATTAATTCAATCGAAGCGTATCGGTTCGCAATGGTTGGTAATCGCTTTTATGTGGGTTGTAGGTTAAAAGCTAATTAAATATGCATTTTCAAGGAATTTACATTACCTACAGCTACATATGTATAAATATTATGACACACATACAAAAGAAAATTTGTATTTTCATATTTTAAAATATTTAAATTATTTTTTAAAATTCCTAATGTAGTTACAATACAACAATTACAATTATATATATATATACAATTATAAATATATATTAACTCAAATAAAAATATTTTTTTGTCTTAAAAGTTACATTACTTTTTATTTATTAATTAATCAATTTTTAAATATAAATGTAAAAAATTCAATGAAAACTAAGAAAATAATTAGTTTTAATAAACTTCAAAATATTTCATATTTAAAATTTCAAAATAATTTTCTAGTAGTTTTTATATGTTGATGTTAAGAGCTTAAATCGTTTCAAACCATATCTATACACTTAAGTGTGTCTACAATTATCCTTGTTTAAGTAATTGAAATAATTGATATAGTTATTATATTTGTATTTCGTTAGATTTTCCTGGAATGTGCTTTGCATCGACTCGGTGTGCCACCGTTGAGCCCGGAAAGACATGGGAACTGACGCCATTCTGCGGTCGTTCCACGTGCGTGCAGAATGAAGAGAACGCATCAAAGTAAGAATTCAAAATTCTATATTCAATATATATATATATATATATATATATATATATATATAAACATATACCAACTATATTTACAGGCTACTGGAGCTTGTAGAAGATTGCGGTCCTTTGCCTTTGTCGCTAGCAAACAATAAGTGTAAGCTGGATACCGAGAAGACCAACAAGACAGCACCATTTCCCTTTTGCTGTCCGATCTTTACATGTGAGCCAGGCGTTAAGCTGGAGTATCCCGAAGTGGAAAATGAAGAGGAGAAGAAGAACTAATCTCCCGATGTTGGTCGTTTTTTGATTATTATTATTTTTGAATATCTGTTATGTCTGCTCTCCTTATGTTTATACATAAATTACAGTTTATTTATCTGACGGAAAATTAATAAACTTTGCAATATTTTGAATTCAAATGCGATAATTCTATTAATTTGCTACAGATGTACAGCTGTGGTCATAAAAACAGTAGTGCGTCTGAAATGTTGGACAGTATGTATATACATATATACATATTCAAATTGTTTTTTTTTTATTTAAATTATGTTTATCAACAAATTTTGCTGTCCCACATTTCAGTCTCACTACTATTTTTGTGACCACCGCTGTATATGAACTTGTCTCCGTGTCATGTCGATCATTTTCATAAGAATTTGTGTCATTTTAATATTTGAATTTGACGCGTAGGCTAATGCAGTCTGGCAACATTATCAACACTCACCGTGAACTACTTCAGCGTTGCACTGAAAACTTCTTGCCATAGTGCTGCCACACTGTTCAAACGAAAAGTCACTCGCTTTCGTCACTATTCAAAATGTAAAAAATGTAAATGGTCGGTCAACCACAGCTGCAAATTTGAAATTAAAGCCCGAGTTAACTACCTAACAAAACTTGTGCGATTCAGCGTCCTAAAATATATGCATATATTAGATAATAACATTTCTGTCAAGTATTTTGACATTTATCTTTCATAACAATCATAGATGACTTGTCAAC
Organism: Drosophila leonis; assembly: GCA_035045365.1. Classification (NCBI taxonomy): domain Eukaryota; kingdom Metazoa; phylum Arthropoda; class Insecta; order Diptera; family Drosophilidae; genus Drosophila; species Drosophila leonis. The sequence goes on along the minus strand of JAWNPC010000120.1, from coordinate 651,654 downwards.
GGACCAGACTAGATTAGTTCGGTAGTTTAGTGTTATCAGAAAGTCATAGTTTCCGAAAATAGCTATTCAATACTAATAAACATCTTTTTAGTATAGTATATCTTAATAGCTAGAAGTAATTTGTTAAATATGTAAAGAGATAGTTTCAACAAGTAAGAAAACTCTAGTCGGTGGTGCCCGACTAGGAGATCCCATGAACCCCGCCGATCTGCATTTTAAAATATACATATATATATATATATAAAATATAGTTGTAAAAAAAATATTGAAACAAAAATTTTTTTCTTAGCCGGTGTCTCATTTATAACTAAAATCAAAACTAAGTATAAAATAAAAATGAATCTTAATAAAAAATTTGATGACTGTAGCTGCAAAGATGTACGAGATATAATTTTATAACTGCATTTCGATGATGTTTTTAATCGATGTCATTAAAACCATCAAAGTTATCGATTTTTTAAAACAAACTTGACCTGCTCGTGGTATATAGGGACCTACAAAAAAAATGGTCTCAGGGCTCTAACTCTTATAGGTTCTGAGATCGACGCATTCACACATACGGACGAATGGACGGACAGACGGACATGGCAATATCGACTCAGTTTATCTCCCTGATCAAGAATATATATACTTTATGGGGACTGCCACGCCCCATTCTGCCTGTTACATACATTTGACATTTAAACAAAACCACTATACCCTGAATTCGCATTTTCAATGGGTTCTTTTGAGAGTTTTCAGAGGATTTACTTCTGAATCGAAAAACTTGTGTAGTCTTTGATATCACATATCCAAAAATTTAAAATTTGTTTTTATTATATATATATATATATATATATATAAACTACACACACACACATATGTGCATGTGTGGGTGTGTGTGCGTGTGTGTGTGTTTGTGTGTAGCTTATAGAAAATTGAAATCTTTAATGGCAAACTGTATTGATAAACTAAAATACTTGTTGTGTGAGTGATGCGATATTTCGGATTCGCCATTTTGTTTGTACCATGAAACTCCTCCTATGCAACCTGTTTTACTTTTTGTCTGCTTTATATACAAGTAGATTTACTTCACAGATGTATTGAACGCATCTACAAACACAAAACAAGCTACAAAGAGAGCGTTATGCACACACACACTCACATCCGCTCATCTCTTGTAGCTTAGCGGCTTTTTGGGATGGGATTGGTTTGCCTTCGTCAGAGTAACCATAACTCTTTCTTCTTGTCTGATAAATATATATTTTTAAACGGCAAGACCAGATATAAAATCGGTTATAGTATATGTACATATGCATATAAAGTCTACCTGTAATATTTATTTATACATTTATGTATTATCTAGTACATATATAAAAAAATATATACATATGTATGTATACATAACTAAAATAATAAGAAATTAAAGTTTTTTATATCGCAACTAAAGTCAGGCGCTTTATTTATGTTATGTTTGACTATTTTGCAATTAGCCTGAAAACAAAATTTAATAACTCCAACATATATTATATACATATGTATGTACATACATACATAGGTTTGTATGTGTGTATACATATTTTATATGTATGTATGTACATACATATACATACTATGTATATGAATGTTTATAAATATATAATGTACATACATATATGTATGTATATAATTAATATGTTTGTATAATGAACTCTACAATTTTTCAATTATATTATTGTATATATTTATTTATTAAGTAGATACATATGTATTTACTTTGGAAGAAATAAACATATCTAAGCATGTAGCACGTGTCATACCGCTCTACACACACTAACACACACACGCACGCACACACACGCACATAAGCCGAGAAGTGGGCAGACACACACAAACAAGTACACACACGCTGAAGCTTATACACATATTCACATACATAAACATGTATATGAATACATACATGTATGTATGTATACCGTCGCGTCTAAAATAAAGTTTGAAATGACCGGTTTTGGGGCTTTTTTCTTTTTATAGTTGAATACTTCATCGAGCATAAGGCATCAGAATGGAATGTCTTCATTAGTCGGGTACATTGTTGCTCGGCTTGTTGGTTGAGGTTCATCTGTTAATACCCTAACCTAATACTTATTGATGTTAGTCACATGAATAGATTTTATTATTGAACATTACAAATCCGAACGAGACTTGAAAGACTAATATAATATCCTACGTAATTTTTTAAATATTTTATATCCCCTCCATATGCGTGGCAAATCATTATGTAAGGCTCTATTGAAATTAGACTTGAAACTTTAAAACATACCACATCAGGCAGAAGCATCACTTTTGACTTGTTCTAGCTATATACATATACATATACAAACATATACATACATACACGCACACACACACACACACACACACACACACACACACACACACACATATATATATATATATATATATATATATATATATATATATATATATATATATATATATATATATATATATATATATATATATATATATATATATATATATATATATATATATATATATATATAGTTATATAGTTCTTCAATAAAATTGCTAATTTTGGCAGATTAAATGTTGAAATTGATTTCGTAAATTTGTGAATTTCATGAAAATGCAATATTTTATTTACGCACACCTCGTCCTACGATGTTGAGTCTCATATTTCTCGCATTTACCTCAAACTAAACGATCACTTTAAACTGGAGACCTTGCGGTTAGCTTTGCGAAAAACAGATCAAAAGTCCGCACACTTGCGGTGTCATAATCACAATTCACATCATGATAATAACTAGAGCTGTTAAAAATTCCATTTGAATGGAAATTCAAAATGGGTTTTCAGAACAAAAACCCATTTTGAATTTCCATTCAAATGGAATTCTTAACAGCTCTGATAATAACGCAGGCCATTGAATTTTTGAAATATGTACAAATATTTGAATCGATACACATACATATGTACATACACATACATACATATATATATATATATATACTATATGTCTTTTTTTTAAGGAGAAGGAGGCGGGGCAGACCCCATAGAGTATATTTATATATGTTCTTGATTAGGACGACGAGCTGAGTCGATATGGCAAATCAGGTTAAACTGTATCTGTATATTTGTGAGTTACTGTTCAAATTGATGATGAAAAAATTATATATCCACCTCCACTGGGGGCGTGGAAAATCGGATCTGACTATATAGTGACTTTTACATGTTCTTATACATATATCTTGAGCACTTTTGATGCTAGAGACTTGAAATTTGGAATATACAGTCGGGTTGACAACTCAAAACTAAAAAGATATGGCGGATATACATATATATACGCCCATAAGGGGCATGGCAAACCGCAAAATTGTATATCTTCTAATGTTTCAAAGCAAGAAGCTTCAAAATTTGGATAATTGAGTTAAATTGGATTAAATTGACCTCCTCTATCGATGATCTAAAAATTATTGTTACGCACCTTTGGGGCGTGTCATACCGAAAAATTCCCTGTAATCTCCACATTTTTGGAGCGTAAACTTCCAGTTTGCTAGACTTTTTATCTTAGACTATTTTCAAGGATTGGCAAAAATTACACACGCGCACTGGAGCGTGACAAATCGGATCTGAATATATAGTGCTTTGCACAAAATCTGTTACATTTTGAACATTTTTGATGCTAGAGACTTGAAATTTATACTCGGGTTGACAACCCGAAAACAATAAGATATGGCGGATATATCTACGCCCATAGGGGACGTGACAAATCAGGTATTTTCTACATTTTTTTAGATTTCAAAATTTAACGATTGCTCTATTGATTTTCCAAATATTCTATACATATCTATGTATATATATCAAGTTGGGGCGTGCCTACTCAGAAAATGGAGCTGATAGCGTTTGGGCCGTGAATGAGTATTCTGCAGTCGGTAACGCCCGACTGCAACGTTCTTACTTGTTTTGTTAGTTGAATTGAAGAACTATAGTAAATTTACTATTGTCAAATGGTAAATACATATGTCTCAAGAAGTGGACTATTTCCTATGAAATAACAGTCATATTCATGCCTATGAATGTATATTTCCGATTTGATCATATACATATGTATATACATCTGTATATATATCAACTTGCCAATGTATGATATATGTATGTACATATATATCAACGGTGTGTGTGTGTGTGTGACTGTAACAATGGGGAGTTGATGAAGATGATGATACGATCACAGAACTGTGTTTTGCTCAAAGGCACACGCACAGACCCCGAATCACACACACATACTCAATCCGACATAAATACACACAAACACGCACACACACCGATAGACAGATGGACGGCCACGCAACATTCGCTGCGGTTGGCCTTATAAATAATAATGTCTTCATCAGCAAGAGAAGCGACAGCAGCACGATGCGAGATGCGAGAGATGGAGCCGTTGGATGTGAAATTGTGGGATAGGGCGAGATGGAGTAGAGAGAAAGAATGGTCGCGATACAAGTGATTGCATCGGATGGGACTTAACTGGAGCTCACGGCGGTACTCTCTATGTTCACCGGCATGGGTTAATCGAACTGTTTGTTTGTCTTATCAAGACATTCAACACTAAAGAGTTCATTTTGTAATTTTATATTTCTATTAGTGCACAAAATTAGTGAAAAGCTAATTTTTATTTAATTAGTGTAAAAAAAATTTAATAATTTAATAATAAAATAGAAAACAATAAGTAAGCAAACTCTAATCGGTGGTGCCCGACTAGGACATCCGATCTGCGTTTTAAAATATGTATACTTAGTTATGTATTTATTAAAGCAGAAAAAACGACGCGTTCATATAAACGGACAGACGGACAGGACTAAATCGACTCAGATCATCGCCCTGATGAAGAATATATATACTTTATGGGGTCTGCCACGCCTCCTTCTGCCTGTTACATACAAAACCATTATACCCTGATTTCCCATTTTGAATGTGTTCAGGGTATAAAAAAACCAGATATCAAATTTTCTCTACAGAAATTTTTTATTAAATTGAATTATTTAACTGTATATAGATATATGTAATTTCTCTTTTAATTAAATTTATTTTTACTAAATAATGAATTTATTAAAGTAAAACAATATGTATGAAAATATTTGATTAGATATGTATGTATATATGATCTACTTGTTGAGCAACCCACGAGAAAACTCGACGAAAACAACAATTTACTTGATATTTTTGTTGTAGCTGTTCTTGTCAACTTTTTTACTCTTTTGCCTTTGCAAGCATCCACATAGGAACATAAATACATACATACATTGTACATACATATATATATATATATATATATATATATATATATATATATATATATATATATATATATATATATATATATATATATATACATGTGGTATGTATGTACAAGTACATGTACATACGCATGTATGTATGTCAGACAAGCAAATATACAACATAATTGTTTATCTCTTCCAGAGTCTGAGCACTTTTTTCAGGAGTTCTGATGCTAAATTCGATACACAATATGTATGTATGTACATTCTACATACATATGTATGTATGTACGTATATGTGCGTATATACATATGTATGTATGTATATCTGTACATACATTGCCGGTTTAATGGAAAACAAAACTGGATTTGAGAGCGAGAGTTAAGGTCTCCACACCATTGCCTCTTGGTTTGGGATTTCGATTTGCTGACTAATTAAGCCCTTAAAATCGAGACCATGCCCAGGCTCGGCTCGAGTCACATTGAAAATAAAGTCATTCGGACGTGTTCGGTTGTCAGTCTTAATAATAAGAGCGTAAAAGATACAAAAAGAAAGAAAGACTTGCTCGATGCCAAACTTATGTACATACATATGTACATAAATTATAAGCAAATATACATATACACTTGCTCGCATAAGTCTGCGTACACCAGGAAAAAAAATTTTTTTTTATGTTCAGTTGCCTCCAGAATTTAATACAAGGCACTTATTGGATTGATTCTTTTTTTATAATATAGTTCACTTATTTATCTACTTATCCATGTACTGGTTTTATTCAAAATACCAAAGTTTTAATATAAAAAAATTGTTAACAAAAAACTTAACCGAAAAATGAGGTCGCAAAAGTCTGCGTACACTTCAATTCCTCTGCGTACAATGACGAAATTCGCGATAACCGTTAGATTTTTTTCACATTTTTTCACTCTCCTTTATTCTTTTACGTTATTCTGAGAAATTTTCAATTACTATGAAAAAAATTGCTCGCGTGGTGTATCATGGAGACTAAGGGAAAAGAAATCCGTGCAGAAGTTCGAAATCTTATCTTAAGATATCGGTTGGAGGGCAAATCCTACCGAGAAATTGGACAATTGGTAGGCAGAACACATTCTTCGTGCCAAAGGGTTTATGACAATTATGTGTCATCGGGCTCTATATTGTCAAAGCCCCGATCTGGACGACCATCGTTGTTGACAGATCGGGAAAAAAACGTGTTGTCCAACTGGTGCCTCCAAATCCGAGAATAACCGCTCACCAAGGACGCCTTGAAGTTGAAGAACGATTCACTAAAACTGTTTCCGATGATACCGTTCGTCGCGTCTGGAAAAAGGCCGGGTATCATGGTCGTGTTGCTCGTCGGAAGCCACACATATCAGAGGTCAATAGGAAAAAGCGTATGGATTTCGCAAATGATCACGTTTGCAAGCCTCCTAGCTTCTGGAACAAGGTCATTTTTTCAGATGAGAGTAAATTCTGCATATTTGGCATAAAAGGAAAGAAGCTGGTATGGAGAAAAAGCGGAACAGCTTTGGAAAAAGAAAATTTAATTCCGACCGTTAAACATGGAGGGGGTGGCATCATGGTATGGGGCTGTATGGCGGCCAATGGAGTTGGTAATCTGACATTTATAGAGTCGACAATGGACCACAAGGACTATATCAAGATCCTAAATGAAAATTTACACCAAAGTGCCCAAAAATTGCAGATTGAGGATGACTTTTGCTTTCAACAGGACAACGATCTGAAACACACAGCCCACAATGTAAAGCTGTGGCTGCTTTATAATGTAAAAAATCAGCTTAGATCGCCTCCCCAGTCTCCAGACCTGAATCCTATTGAGCATCTATGGGACTTACTCGAGCGTAGGATTCGGCAGCATTCCATAAGCTCGAAAAATATGCTAAAGGAAGTCATCATGGAGGAATGGGGCAAAATAACGGCCGCAGACACGCGGAAACTAGTTGATTCAATGTCTCGACGTCTAGCAGAGGTTTTAAAGCGAAATGGTTATCCAACAAAATATTAAAATCTAATGATTTCCTTCAAAATGTGTAGTAGAATTGAAGTGTACGCAGACTTTTGCGACCTCATTTTTCGGTTAAGTTTTTTGTTAACAATTTTTTTATATTAAAACTTTGGTATTTTGAATAAAACCAGTACATGGATAAGTAGATAAATAAGTGAACTATATTATAAAAAAAGAATCAATCCAATAAGTGCCTTGTATTAAATTCTGGAGGCAACTGAACATAAAAAAAAATTTTTTTTCCTGGTGTACGCAGACTTATGCGAGCAAGTGTATATGCATTTATGTATGTACGTACATATATATATATATATATATATATATATATGTATGTATGTATGTATGTCCATATAATAAGTACTGTATATTTTGCAGACAGAAAGGTATTTTACTAATAAAATGCATATGTACATGTATGTACATACATATGTATGTAGAAATTAGAGTTGTGTCGATTAAGACTCGTTAAACTGAACCATTTCTGTGAACAGCGAACGATGCAGCACAATCGGTTATGAACAATCTGTTCGTTTGGTTCATTCGCCCAAGTTTAGTGTAGTTGCCTTGCAGTTGCTTAGAAGTTCACAAATGATTCGTTCATTTGAGCTATTAGTACAATTAGACAGTTGTAATACATAAATTTACACATACATTTGTATGTATGTATGTATATGTAAATATTTATTTATTTCAGAAATATTCGAATCCGAGATCTGATTAAGCAATTTTGCACTGTAAATTGGAAGAACAACTATGTATGTATGTATGTAAGGCAAATATATTTACATACATACGTATGTACATACATGCATATATGTACACATATGTATGTATGTATGTACATACGTAGGGCCACATAAATATACATACATACATATGTATATGCGTATACATACATACATATGGATGCATGTATAAATATGTTGGCACAGGAGCCGCAGTAGTTGCCGAAGCTCTGAAGATCGCGACTTTTTCATTTATGTAGTATGTATGTTGTATCTTGCAATCGGCGACTGCAGATGAGAGATGCTGTGTGGAGACTTACATAAATGCTGATGCAAAACCTAAAAACTTACATACACTCCTACATTAAGTTATATATGTATGTATATCTATATATACATATATACATATACATATGTATATAAATACATGCATATCTGGTTTTATGTCGTTTCCGAGAACCGACGAAGTTCCCTCGTTAAATAAGACGAATACGTGCAAGTGTGTGAGTGTGAACGTGATTGTGAATGTTTTGTGTTCTCAACAGTGCTGTCAAGCAGCTAGCGGAATAACAGGACAGGACCAGAAAAAAAGAGATAGATAGAGATACAAGATATGACAGTAAAATAACACACGATAATATATTTTTGTCTGCTAATACTTATTGTTGATTATTTCTTTATATCTGAATGAAGTTATTTACATTTACAACAAATATATGTTTTTTTTATATTGTAGCTTTGTCAAATGTTTTTTTTTACCAGCCGCGGCAATAAAGTAAAAAACTCTAGTCGGGGGTTCGCTCTGCGTTTTTAAATATACTCCGTATCTTGTATCAGTCACAAACTTATACAAAATTTAATTAAATTTTCAATCTTGCATTTTCACAATCAATGAGTATGTTTGTCAAAGAAGTAGTTTTAATAGTAATATAATATTAATATATAATATAATAGTAATAATAATTAAATAATAGAACTTCTGTCAGACTTAATGGACTTAAATTAAATTTTCAGCATATAAGTTACATATTGAATATTTGTCAATTGAATAAAACCGCAAACTCATTCACACATTGGCTATATTTGCAACTAACCGTCAATTCAAAGAAAACAAAAATCAAAACTGTTTAAAATATAAATGAAACTAAATGCATAATTTGGAGGTTCTAGCTCCAAAACTGAAACTTTCGAAAAGGTTTTTAATCGATAAATTAAAAACTGGAAAGTTATCGATATTTTGAAACAAACTTAAACAAACTTAAAATTCTCTAGCTCTCATAAGTTCTGAGATCAACGCGTTCATACAGATGGACAGGGTTTAGTCGACTCAGCTGATCAAGCCGTCGCCCTGATCAAGAATATATACTTTATGAGGTCTGCCAAGCCTCCTTCTGCCTGTTGACATTTTAACAAAACCATAATACCGCGATTTCCCATTTTCAATAGGTTCAGGGTATAATAAGCAAACGATTGATTTATCTGAGAAAAGGCTAAGTTCTTGTAAATTTATTTCCACAAGTTGTTGCATTGAAAATCCCTCTCAACTGTTATCGGAAAAAGGCTAAGTGTGCAGCACTAATTTACAATCACAGGCAGAGGTTGCCTGCCTGCTGCATAGGCAGACGCAGGCAGACAGGCTCAACTTAGCTCGGATCTGAGCTCGCATCTCTCGTGTTCTTCATAGAGAAAAAAGATCTTGGAATGACTTGAATAAGACGTTAAATTACAAAAGGAAAACGTATAATGAGAACGTAGGAGAACGTTGAGCGCACAGCAAGCGCATTTTAAAGTTTCGTTCCAGTCCCGCTGTGTTGTCTGTCGTTCCTCCCTCTCTTCCCTCTACTCAGCAGAAATTTGGGTCCGAGTTTAAAAGATTCTCGTTGTTTGCGACTTAAAAAAAAAACGAAAACAAAAATAGTGTGCTACGCTGCAGGTTCCGAAGGTTGGAAAGGTTTGCCAACTCCTCTCTGGCTACCTACGCTTTGACAAATGTCTGCGGCTCTCCTCAGGTACATTGAGCACACTACGTATCACCTAACTAAGGAAAATCTCAACTGTCCTTTTTCTAACAAATCTAGTCGAATATTTCTTAATTTCCGAATTTAGGCAAACAAATCAGATAGCAATTCAACAAGTAAGACATACATACATACATACATACATAAGCCATATACATATATATATATATATATATATATATATATATATATATATATATATATATATATATATATATATATATATATATATATATATATATTATATGATTCCACAGTTTATTTCACTAATTACAGTTACATTCATAAAGATAAGTTTATTTTTTTTTATCAAAAATCAACAAAAATTAATATTTGGTATGACCAACCAGTGGTTTTGAGCTTTTTTGGTATAGATTCCACCCATTTTTGGGTCACTTGTGTAATTTTTGCCAATGCCTCATGTAAGGCAGTTTTTAGATCAGATTTCTCTGATCTACATATCTGTTTTAAAAATGGAGCACAAATTTTTAATGACATTTTTGTCTGAACTGGTGGTTGTTACATAACGTGAGGACAGTTCCATATCAGCTAGGTCTGTATAATGCTCACCACATGTTTCGGGTCATTATCTTGGTAGAACCTAACGTCCCGTATACCGAATTCCTCAGCACTTTCTATCAAATTGAACTTCAAAAAGGCAAGATATTTGGATTTGTCCATTGTCCGCCGGCTGCAGACATACAGGCCCACACCATTACATTGCCACCGCCATGCTTAACAGTAGCCGTTACGTTTGTTTCCTTTCAGTTCTGTATTTGGCTTATGCCACACATATGACGGCCATCAAACCAAAAAAAAAAAAATATTAATTTTGACTTCTCATAGAATAACACTATATTCCAGGATCCAATATCCTTGTTTAAGTGTTCCTGGGCAAACTTTATAAATGTTTTTTAAGTGGTAGTCGACCATTAAAGTCATGTTCCCCAAGCACATGACTACTCGTTTTTGGGTGGCATGACTTGCCCAGTTCTTCCTTAACATCATTGGCCACTCTCCGAGCTGATAGACTTGGGCTATTCCGTATTTTCCGATCAATAAACCGACCGTCCGTAGCGTTGAAATTTTTGTTCGGAACATTTCTACTTTTATCATGCGTTCTATTTTTGCGGAAAAACGATAGCCTTCCTTAAGGTGGCTGAGAACTATTTCGCGCTGATCAATAGTTGTGCGTGATGCTGTCTCGTTAAATGCAGCTTTCCGCAAGCTCCGCTAACAAAATTTAGCAGAACTTTTTTTATTACACTTCGAAAACAATGACAATGATAGAAAAATATTTTTAAAATAAGTGAGGTAATATTTTATAAGTTAAAACATGAGACTAGTAAATTGCATTTAAAATTTTTTGATATCTCTTTTAGTTTAGATTTTATAGATTCTTAAAATTTTGTAGGTGCTGGTTGAAATAAGCTGTGATATATATATGTATATATATATATATATATATATATAAACACTATACTATTGTACACTATACGGTAACACGACATTATATACTTTCCAATAACACCAATTTATTTAAAAAATCTAATAAATTCATAGAAGTTATTCTAGTAAGAGTGCTCTAGTCGAGACTCCTCGACTAGGAGATACCCTGAACCCTGCAAAGATGTGATATTCAAATCACAATACGCATCTTTTATATATACATATGTACATACTTTACAAGCAACATACAGACACACATGCAGACTCATGCAAAAACACATGCTCTGTTAATTGCGCAGTTTACGCAGCGACTGCGATTGGGCTGCGCTTGTGCTTAGCACAATAGCACAGCGTAATAATGACATTCATATGTACATATGTATGTATTTGCCACAACACAAGTGTCTAGTATTTGAAATACGATTTTGTCAAATTAGGGGGGAAGATGACGTGGTATCCAAAACCCAAGAGTTAGCTATAACGGTATTCAAGTTACGCTTAAAAAACGAAGCAACATTATCGAGTGGGATGTGTTATCGAAAAAAATGATAAGCTCGTACTGCGTAGAGTATACACGAGTATACATTTCAAATTTCAGATCTCTAGCTTTTGTGGCTTACAAGACGGACGGGAGGACTGACGGACAGACGGACAGACGGAATTGGCTATATCAACTCAGCTTCGCGAGCTGATCAAGAAATTTATACATATGTATATATGTATATACTTTATGGGGTCTGACACGCCTCCTTCTGTCTGTTACATACATTTTCACAAAAACATCATACCCTGATTTCCCATTTTCAATGGGTTCAATAATAAAGGATTGACCATTTTTATGGTGTTTACTATTGGAATTATCTTTTAAATACTTTATTTTGTTTGCTTTGGAGCATTTTCTCGATGTCAGTTAAGTGACAGCCAAACTTCACTTGGGATAACAGTGGACATTGTGAAAATGTGACGTCACAACAGAACTTTTAGTTAACATTAAAGGTAACGGAGCTGCTCTTTGTTTAATTTTTGTTTAACAGTGCCCGTTACCATTGAGCGTCACAGATCATGTCACAGGTACTAAAGGATCTAAGGAAATGTCGATTATACTACAAGAACTAAGGAATATGTCGATCATTTCGGTTTTTAGTTAGTTTTACTTATTTTAATTGTGAACTTACAGATGATGTTTTGTGATATAAAAATATTCAAAAAGCGATTAAAAATCAGAAAATAATAATAATTAGATATTGTCATAGGTATTAGCGAGCAGCCAGAAGCCGGAAGGAGCGTGTGAAAAAATGAGTGATTCTGACTGCGAAGTATGTTTGTGTGACGCCTTTCCAACAGGCATGTGATATGTGCGTATGTATTTATGTACAGACACACATATGTAATGTTCGGTGGCAATAGTGTGTAAATGTTGACAGTGTCAAATAAATACATTTCAGCTTTATGAAGAAACACAAATATGTACACAGCATACGCAAATGTACATTTACAATAGCATCGATGGTCTATGTTCTTTAGTACGTCGCTAATTTGTGTAAAATATCGGGTAAGAGAGTGAGAGTGAGAGAGAGAAAGAGAGAGAGAGAGAGAGAGAGAGAGAGAGAGAGAGTCTCTCAGAGAGAGAGAGTGAGAGAGAAAGGGATATGTTGAAGGGATATTTATACTGTGATATCAAGAATATGAAGAAAGTGTAGGATTTGTGGAGGGATATTTGTATTGGAAATGGAAAAATTTTAGTAATTTTTTGTGGTATTAATGTATAAGAAGATGCATAGATAATTTTTCTATTTCTATATATATTAATATACATATGTATTGAACTGAAATCCACTAAATCCCGCTTATAATCAGAACAAACGAGTGTAAGCCCTAAACAAGCATCGTTGGTCTTTTGCTGAAATGACGTAGACTGCGCATTCAAAACCCGGATACAGGCGGGTAATTTCTTTTTAAAAAGAGCATTTTGCTGCATTAATTGAGCACACATATGTACATACCCACACTCATACATTCATTCACGCACACACATGTCGACTACTACTTCAGTATGATCAAGAGTGAAGGAGTAAGTGAGAGGATCGATTTTCAAATGTGTGTGAGAGCAAGATGCAAGTAATGAGAGAGCTAAAGAGAGATAGCGATAGAGGAGGAGAGAGACCAACATTGAAGAGAGCGCAGTGCAGACACAATGTGGGTGCGCCTAAAAGATGGTCTGTGCACGTCCGCTGCATAACAAGTAGCAAGTTGTTAAAGTCGGGTTCGGCGACGCCGAGGTATATGTATGTATGTATGTGCTTGCACGCATGTATGTGTTTTGATATTGTACCTGCTATAGTAAGGTTTGAAGAAAGGGATACAACAGCTTAATCTTTGTCAGTGCTGGCCGGGGTTGGAGATACAAGAAAATAGTTTTGAACAACTAGTACTTAAATATATTTAATATATGAGAGACAAAAATTTTTAATATTTTAAATATTTGGACTCAAAATTAAAGAATATGATTTCATTATTATTCTATCAAATTGTTTCTATCTTTCGGGATCAATCATTATTAAGGAAAATTAAATGACTTGATTAAATTCAAATTCAATCGTGAGCCAGATTCACTAGCTTAGTGAGTTGGACAGATCGTGAACGAAAGATACTGCTTTTATAGTTATGAACAACGGTTAGTTAGTAAGCTTTTCAGTTAGTCATGATCGGCAGTTGAACGAATCGTCCATCGTTCATAAAACCATGAACAAAGTAATTGGTTCATGACCGAATAAATAGATCAGGATCAGGATTCAGGATCGTCTGAACTATGCGTTCACTGATCACTAAATAAGTTCCATTTTATGGCCGGTTCTTTTGAACATACATACATATGACAACACTGACGTAGCGAGAGTCCATCCAGTGCAAAAGAGAGTGCCAAATTTGACATGGCCATCTTCAAACTGCCCGCCTTCTCTCAACTTAGGGCTGAGAGCAAACAGAGGCAAACGTCGAGCAGATCGTGACCCGTGGCTGTGTACACTTGTGTCTCTATGGCGTCGTCGTCTCTCTCTCTCTCTCTCTCTTTGTGTGTGCGTGTGTGTATTCGTTTGTCAACGTTGGTGTGCCTGTGTGTTTGTATCTGTGTATGTGTCTGTGTCTTAATCTGTAGAAGTAAATATGTATGTTGTATTTAGCCTATGAGTGTGCGTGAGCAGCGTGCGTTGCTCCAGCTAAAGCAAGCGAGGCATTGCAAGAGCTGTTGCCGCTCAGTCCACTCGGAATAAACACGGCAGTAAGACGCCGTGCCGTGTACACGCCCGTTATTGACTTTGTCACACTTAATTTATTTTTGCTGCCTGGAAAGTTAGTACAAATTAAGTGGTTCATTAATGCCCGTCAGCAATGCACAGTGTATTTACCGTGTGTGCGCGCATGTGTGCGCGTTTCTAATAAAAAAAAAATTGTTATGCTAAATGCTCATTCAGAGATAGTGAGCATCATATTTGCATATACATCTACATACATATGTATTTACAATATATGTACAAATACTTATATATTGTATGTAAATATCAGCTCGCATATGCCATCATTTGAGGCACATCCTCGTTCGAAGTAACGAAAACCTAGACAAGAGAAATAAAAATGCTAAAAATAATGAAATTCTAATGAAGTTGCTGCCAGTTTGTTGTCAATTGTACTTTCTACACTCATTTTCGTCTGTGTGTGTGTGTGCGTTAAGATCCATTTATAGTGTTTACATACGCACATATGTATGTACACATATGTGTAACTATGTATGTGTTGCGCATCTGCGTGCGTGTGTGTGTGTGCGTACATATGTGTATTATACATCCATCCACATGTACATAGCTCGCAGTTGATCAATTCATTTTTAAAATTTTGTAGTGTAGTGCCGACGGCAATTGTGAACAACATCTACATATAAGAAGTAATGCCGTAAATAAGAAGACCTATAAGTGTTTCACAAATCCAATCTCAAGTCTTATTCGTCCATCAAATACATTTAATATGGATGCATATACCTTACCAACATACTTTCCCCTAGCGTAAGTATTAAAATAGTTTTGTTATATTATTATTTATAAATTTATTTCCTGTAGATATTAAAAAGGTAGGGGACGTTTAAACAGCTTCTCTATAATTAGATAATTGAAACTTGAATATTAATAAATTTGCATTTACTTTATTTCATTTTCAAACTAATTATCTATTAAAACGCATGTAAATAAAAAATATATTTTAATATCTATTTGAATTTTTGGATGGCGGTTTCACTGGCTTTAAATAGCGTATAATTGCAATTCGCACCTCAATTTCGAATATATAATAGTGTATATACATATATGTATGTATGTATGTAAGTAATATGTACATACATATGTACATATATACATATAACTATGTTCGTAATCAAGCCATAGACTTAGAGCTTAACATATCTAGACTAGAAAACCATCAGCTGGCGCCAGCTTAGCGGACTGCAGTATGCATGTACGTAGTGTAAAATAATTTTAAAAATTTACCACATATCCATCACCATCACATTTACTTATTGTGCAACCAAATTAGATCAGAAATTATTTGATAACTAAATTCTCATAGTGGGAGGCTGAAAGAAGTAAGAAGCCTATCTGTATACATAGGCGACTGTCTGCATGTGTTTTTGTATATTGAAGAATACTTGAGTGACAGAGATCAGATACCTCGTAATCGGGCATTCCCGACTATGCAGAACTGTTTAAGTCAGTTAAATGAAGCCCTCAGTATACTATGCATAAATGCACACAAGCAGTAATAAAGAGCTAAAGGCTCGAAGCCGAACTCGAAGTTGATGTCTTTGTTAGCGTGACGACCTCGGCATTATCTACTTCCATTCTGTAAACCTGTTTTCCAGATCTTTTTGCTTTTGATTTATTTTAAAATTTGTATACCCTGAACCCATTGAAATGGGAAATTACATTTTGTCAAATTGTATGAAACAGGCAGAAGGAGGCGTGGCAGACCCCATAAAGCTTATGTATTCTTCTTCAGGGCGACGAGCTTATTGAAATTCAATTATTAAATTATATTAAATTATACCTCGAACGTCTTAGAGCTAGAATCCAAATTTTGCATTTAGTTTCATGTGAATTTTATACAATTTTGAGTTTTGTTATTTTTGGATACCGGCCTCAAATTTAATTAAATTCTTTACACTGAAGGTCAGTTGAAAATTGAGCACATATGTGATATAGTTTGTATTTTTACAAAATTAACACATAAAATACACAATATGTAGACCAATTGCTGAAAATTTCATTGAATTCTGTAACGGTAACACAGAAGTTATTAAAGAAAACGTTTGGCCAATTGGCAAGTTCAACGCGTGCATTCTTGTCTATTCTAAGATTCGCAAACGCGATTGAATTGATTTTGACTTTTCAGCGGCTACTTTAATTTTGGATTCACCCCGGATTCAGTTCCAATTTTTACAAACATGAAGTGGCGTTTGGTAGAGGTGCTGCGCTTTGACGATTACATAGATGTTTGCTCGAGCTCAGGAACGTTGTTGTCGGCTTTTCTTTTCAGGGTATAAAAATGCAGATCGGATGGGGTTTAGGGGATCTCCAAGTCGGGTGTCTTGACTAGAGTTTTCTTACTTCATTAAAGTGATATAAAGCTTCTTGATTACTTTCAGAAGTGCTGAAACGTCCAAGCTATGAAGTTAATTACAACAAATTATATATTTATACCCTGAACCCATTGAAAATGGGAAATCAGGGTATAATGGTTTTGTTGAAATGTCAAATGTATGTAACAGGCAGAAGGAGGCGTGGCAGACCCCATAAAGTATATACATATATTCTTAATCAGGACGACGAGCTAAGTCGATATAGCCATGTCCGTCTGTCCGTCCGTCCGTCCGTATGTGTGAACGCGTCGATTTCAGAACCTATAAGAGAGACTAGAGACTTTAAACTTTTTTGGAAGTCCCTGTATAGCACGCGCATATCGAGTTTGTTTTAGAAAATCGATAACTTTTCCCGTTCTTTTGTTATCGATTAAAAACCTTATCGAAATGAAGTAAATAAATTATATCTCGTACATCATTCGAGCTAGAGTCTTTTTTTTCATTTAGTTTCATTTATATTTTATACAATTTCGGTTTTTGTTATATTTTGAATATTAGTTAAAAATTTTACAAACATTTTCAAATTGAAGTTCAGTTGCAAATATAGCCAATATGTGAATGAGTTTGCAATTTTAGACAACTGACAAATATTCAATATAATATGTAGATCATATGCTGAAAATTTTATTGAAATCCATTAAGTATCACAGCAGTAATTAAACAAAACGTTTTGTCAATTTTAACATGTGACCAGAAACCCACCCCCGTTTTCATTTTTTCTATACATGTGCACACTTACATTGAGACATTCGAATGCGAGCATTCTTGTCTGTTCTAAGAATCACAACAATTACAGCTGACTGCGTGAATTTTGTTATACAGTCGAGTCCCGATAATTCGAAATGGCAAGGGGATCAGTTTTTTTTCGATTTACACAGAAATTCAAATTATCGAGATTTCTATCATATAGATATCCCCATCAAGGGGATAGAATTTTTTTCGATTTATCGCGATTTTCGATTTAGCGGGGTACAAATTATCGAGACTCTACTGTAATTCTGAACTGCCTTTAGTTTCAAATTCGCTACTGCTTTTCTAAGCAGTGCAGTGGCGGTGTTGATAGAAGCGGGGCACGCCGTGCCTTGCAGGTCTGGGTTCAAACCCAGCCGATGACAAATATTTTTATGTCGTATCTTCTTAATTTTTTATATTTTTTCTTTTATTAAATTATTATTACTCTTTAAAAATTATATTATATTCTTAAAAAAAAAACATGCTATTTGATTGTGAAAGTGCAAGATTAGCAATTTAATTAAATTTTGTATAAGTTTGTAATGTACACAAGATACGGAATATATTTAAAAACGTACAATATCGGACGGGGTTCAGGGGATCTCCTAGTCGGGTACCCCCGACTAGAGTTTTCTTACTTGTTTATTATTAAGTATTATGTAGATATTATCCACATAAAATATTATTTCTGCAGGTTGCGAATTTTCAATCGAAAGTACCCCAGTAGATTTGCTTGCGAATTTATTTATTATTATTCCGTATATTTCAATTAAAATAAAATAGGTAAAAGCACGTTTACTAACAATTTACACAACTATTTGATTTGAATTCGTAAGCGAGTTCCTCGTCTAATCGTTTCGAATTTTTATTATATTTTATCGTTTGTCCGACCAAGTTAACGTATGAATGTATAATCACGAAAGCGAAAATGATGCCATATATATTCTGTATGCTTGACTGAAAACCTCATTTGATGCACAGAACTATTACCGAATCTTCTATTTTTATACCCTGAACCCATTGAAAATGGGAAATCAGGGTATTATGTTTTTGTGAAAATATATGTAAAAGGCAGAAGGAGGCGTGGCATACCTCATAAAGTATATATATTCTTGATCAGCTCGACAAGCTGAGTCGATATAGTTATGTCCGTCTGTCCGTCCGTCCGTCCGTGTGAACGCAGCGATCTCGTAAACCACAAAGCTAGAGATCTGAAATTTGAAATGTATACTCGTGTATACCATACACAGTACGAGCTTATCAATTTTTTTCGATAACTCATCCCTTTTATTTATTATCGATGCAAATCTATAATGTTGCTTCGTTTTTCAAGTGTAACTTGAATACCGTAATAGCTATAGATTCCAGATTTACTGTGTATATAATGAATACAAACATTTTGTAATTTTTTGATTTTGGATAGCACGCCGCCTTTCTCCCAAATTTAAAAAAATGTATTTCAAATACTATAGACTCGTGCTTTGGCAAATACATACATATGAATGTCATTATTACGCTCTAGAAGTTTTATTACGAAAGTCCATCTAGAAGAAAACTAATTAAACAAATAAGTTTCTATAATATTGCACATACTGCATCCCAAGCGCAGCCCACGCGCAGTCGCTGCGTAAACTGCGCAGTAGCAGAGCAAGTGCTTGTGCGTGAGTGTGCATGTGTGTGTGTGTGTGTGTGTGTGTGTGTGTGTGTGTGTGTGTGTGTATGTGTTGTTTGTGTATATGTATATATATAAAAGAAGCGCAAAGTGATTCGAATATCGCATCTGCGCAGGGTTCAGGGTATCTCTTAGCCGAGCAGTCTTTTATATCTCGAGCACTATTGATACTAGAGACTTGAAATATAGAATATATAGTCGGGTTGGCAACCTAAGATCAAAAAGACATGCCGGATATATATAAGCTTATATCTACTATATATATCTATATATATCTACTATATGTATTCTGCAGCCAGTAACGCTCGACTGCAATATTTTTGTATGTGTTTTTTTTTAACTCTTACAACTTTTTGAGTTTGTTATAACTGCAATTTAATAATAATACTATATATATATATATATGTATGTATATTTACTGTGATATTACAGATATACGGAACTACAGTTTTTAGCCTCGAGGCGAGCGGCTGCTGCAGCTGCGGCGGCTTCTGTACTACCGAGCAGCCCACCTGGCAGTAATCACAGCAACCAGGTGCCCACAACTGATGTGAGCAGCAGCTCGGTGCCAGTTGCTGTGTCTCCTGGGATGCCGGCGACGCTGGCAGATTCAGGAGCCACTTTAGCTCCGACTGTAAACGGGCAAATTCTCGGCGGCGGTCCCTCCGGCGGTCACCATCATCATCATCATCATCATCATGTTCAGGGCCCCAGTGTGGGTCAGCAGCATGATTTTCATCCGGCGTATAGAATCCCTAGCTACATGGAACAGTTCTATTCACTACAAAGAAGTAGCCCCACCGCCTCCTATCATGGTAAGTTATTTGGTTTGTGAATAAATGAGTCAAGTGAATGCAGTTACTACTTGTTTCAAAAAACAGATCCGTATGTCAACTGTCCGCCAGCATTTCACTTAGCCGGATTGGGCTTAGGATCCGGCGAGTATTTGAGCGCTCGAGGAATGGGTTCTTTAAGCGAGCTGCACCACGCTGCTGTCGCAGCAGCAGCGGCGGCTGCAGCCGCGGGCTCTTTGGCCAGCACCGATTTTCATTTCAGTCTGGAGGGCAATGGTCGCTTGAGCAGTCCGCGTCCACCAGGCGGGGGCAGTATGCGCGCCAGTGTTAGCCGTAAGCGTGCACTATCCTCATCGCCATACTCGGATTCATTCGATATCAATTCAATGATACGCTTCTCGCCCAACTCTTTGGCCACGATGGTCATGAATGGATCGCGGGCGAGCAGCGTAGCGAGCGGCTCCTATGGCCACCTGTCTGCCAGTGTCATCAGCCCCATAGCTCATGCGCCTCATCTACAACAGCTGCAGGCACATCTACTACGCGCTAGTGCCGGACTTCTGCATCCCATGACCCCCCAACAGGCAGCGGCAGCTGCAGCTGCGAGCTATTCCATGAGCCATGTGGCTAGCGCTGCGGCGCTCGGTTTGACCGAGGCCTCCATGAAATCTAAGGAGCTGGCCAGTCAACCAACAACGCCAACTTCGACTCTTCTTGGTGTAGCAGCAGCAGATGAATCCGCGATCAAGCCAATCACTTCGATTAAGGTAAGCAGGAAAAGCTTGCGTTTATGAGGTTAATCTTTTCATTAAAAATGGGAACACAGATTATATTGAAGAAGGCGTGGAGGACTCCATATAAAAACTATTGATCAGAACGACGAGCTGACTTAATCTAGCCTTGTTTGTCGATTGTTCATCCTCAGAAGCGTAGTGATGTCGTAAACTACAAATACTAAACACTTGCAACTTCAAATGAACATAATTTATTGATTGGTTTTTATACCCTGAACCCATTGTAAATGGGAATATATAATGTTTTTGATAAATGTATGTAACAGGCAGAAGGGGGCGTGGCAGACCCCATAAAGTATACATATATGTTCTTAATCAGAGTGACGAACTGAGTCGATTTAGCCCTGTCCATCTGTCCGTATGTATGAACGCGTCGATCTCAGAACCTATTAGAGCTAGAGACTTTAAAATTTTTTTGGAAGTTTGATTCAAACATTCGATAACTATTCCCGTTTTAATGTTATCGACTAAAAACCTTATCCTACTACAGTTTTTTAATTCTATCTCGTACATCTTTGGAGCTAAAGTCTCCAAAGTTTGTATTTAGTTTCATTTATATTTTATACAATTTCGGTTTTTGTTATATTTTGGATATTGGTTCAAAATTTTACGAAAATTTTCAAATTGAAGGTTAGTTGCAAATATAGCCAATATGTGAATGAGCTTGCGATTTTATACTATTGAAAAATATTCAATATAATATGTAGAGTTATCGATTTCTAAAACAAACTCGATATGCGCGTGCTATACAGGGACTTCCAAAAAATTTTCAAGTCTCTAGCTCTTAGATGTTCTGAGATCGACGCGTTCGTACATACGGAAAGACGGACAGACAGTCAGACAGATGGACAGGGCTAAATCGACTCAGTTCGTCTCCCTGATCCATAATATATATACTTTATGGGGTCTGCCACGCCCCCTTCTGCTTGTTACATACATTTGACAGTTTAACAAAACCATTATACCCTGATTTCCCATTTTCAATGGGTTCAGGGTATATTAAAAATAGAAACAAATTATTGTGGCTTTTGTCGAAAAACAAACAAATAGTGATAATATCCCATTTTGGTTTTCTTTATACAAGAATGATAGAAAAAGCTCAGCTTAGTAGGGCACCCTTGGTTTGGATGTATGTATGTAGATCGTCAGTATACATATTTCTTGAATTATGTGTATTTGTATAGTGTATAGCTGAAGGTATCCAAAATTCGAAATTTTTTAAGTCTGTAAATTCATTATTGCACCTACTCAGACTCTTTGCTGTCAACAGCTTTTGTGGTATTCAAGTTACACTTTAAAGACTACAACAAATTAGCAATTCTTAATAATAATAAGACGATTGATTAAACTTTTAAGTCTCTAGCTCTTGTGGCTTACGAGATCTCTGCGAGTATACTGACGAGTATACCGCCATGCCTCCGTCTGCCTATTGTGTACATTTTCACAAAACCATTCAGTGCACAAGGATTTCCATATAATGTTAAAATAATATTATGCTACGTAAATTAATAAATTTATAATTACTTAATCCAATTAAAGAACTATGACGAAGACAGCATGGATATTAAAAAAAACAACAACAATATTAGCAACATGCTTCTTGAGCAACCATCATCTACATCGGAGAGTGTTGCTCAAGTTGAGGCAGATAGCGCGTCTGCAAATTTGTCTGAGCGACGACAACGTAGCAAAGCATTATGTGGGGATCATCGGGCGCATAGCCACGATGAAAATCCAGAACAACCATTTAACGAATACGACTGCGCCACTGCGGATACAACGGACATCAAGGATGAGCCGGGCGACTTCATTGAGACAAATTGTCATTGGCGTAACTGCAGCGTTGAGTTCATCACCCAGGACGAACTGGTGAAGCACATTAACAATGATCACATTCAGAGCAACAAGAAGGCATTCGTCTGTCGCTGGGTAGATTGTTCGCGTGGTGAAAAACCATTCAAGGCCCAATACATGCTTGTTGTCCACATGCGCCGCCATACAGGAGAAAAACCTCACAAATGCACGGTAAGTCGAAAGTAGAGTAACATATAAGGAAGTCAATCGCTACAAACTATCCTCTAGTCAGTGTCGCATTCCCATATCAATGAATCTAACATGGTTTCCTATACACAAATTTCTATTTATACGAGTGAGTATAATGCATTTTTTGAACGTTTCCCTAATATATTATTAAGGACTTCCTATGACCACAAATATTTAATTATTTGGACAACCTTCAATAGTTTCGTAGCTTACATGCAGGCCAACCCTTTTGCCTTTTAGTCGCATATGTAATATTTCCGAATTTCTGTTATAGTTTGAGGGATGCTATAAGGCGTACTCTCGTTTGGAGAACTTGAAAACCCACCTACGCTCCCATACAGGTGAAAAGCCATACACCTGCGAGTATCCGGGCTGTAGCAAGGCCTTCAGCAATGCGAGCGATCGTGCAAAGCATCAGAATCGAACTCACAGCAACGAGGTAATAAATGTTAAAAAGTTAAATAATTGTATATCGTAGCTATATATATGAAGAATATATATTAAATAGTGCATATGATTAAATACAAATGTATATATATTTGTAGAAACCATATATCTGTAAGGCACCCGGCTGCACTAAGCGTTACACAGATCCCAGCTCTCTGCGGAAGCATGTGAAGACCGTGCATGGTGCCGAGTTCTATGCAAATAAGAAGCATAAGGGCTTGCCACTCCATGATGCGAACTCCGGACTGGATAGGGAGAGGCACAGAGATGGCCGCGATGGCAATCAGCAGCATCAGCAACAGCAGCAACTTCATCAGCATCAGCAACTACAAGAGCAGCATATCGACTCCAGTCCATGCAGCGATGATTTGCATGGTGGCAAGCCAGTCAGTGTGTCTAGCCCGAGCATTAAGTCCGAGTCTGATCCAAATTCACCTGGCCAATTGGCTGCACAGGCAGGATCCTCTACAGCTTCGGTTTCCGATTGTCTCATGCACATATACAGACAGGACGATTTAAGCAGCCCTTCAGTGCCGACCCTCGACGAGTGTTGGCCCTATGACGATGATGTGGATGCAGTCGATCTTCCCATTGTGCTGCGTGCTATGGTTAATATGGGCAATGGAAATGCGGCACCATGTGCCAATCTGGCTCGTCAGCGTTTTCGTAGTCGTCTACAAACTAAGGTCATCAACTCGAGCAACTCAATGCTGTCTAACATACCGGAGAGTAATCATCATCATCGAGCCATTGGCATAATAGAGCTAAATCAGCGTATAACTGAGCTAAAAATGGAACCGGGCACAACAGTTACTTCACAGCCAATGCAGTCGGGTCGGCTGCCCACAGGCAACTGCAAAGGACTTCAGCTAACCGATCTGCACAACCAGCCAGCGCAAGGTAACATTCGAGCACAAGGTCAGGGCGCGAGTCAGCTTCTTCAGCATGGTCACACTCAATCGGCAGCCGCGCTGCACGCGCAACAGCGCCGAGATAGCCAAAATTCAAATGCAAGCACCTATTACTGCAGCATGCAGAGTCGACGCAGTAGCCAATCCTCACAGCTGTCATCGATGTCAACAATGAGAGCCTGTGCAGTATATAATACGGCATCGGGCACGCCATCCTTGTACGATCCCATATCGCCAGGCTGCTCTCGTCGGTCCAGTCAAATGTCGAATGTGGTTACAGCGCAGCATCCTCAAATTCCAGCCAGCTTTGTGAATGATAACTCATCATCGGCACATACCACAGTGACTAATGCTGGTCAGCAATGTATTCCGCCAAATGGATCTCGCAACAGTCACAGTCTGCCACCTCCACCATCCTCTCATCTGATTGCCACACATTTGCAGCGCTTGCAATCAAACGATACGAATAGCTTTTACCATAATCATAATGCGAATCCAATTCAAAATCAGTTAACAGTTGGTCAAAGTGGCGGACGCTTTTCTATTCCAAACGCTTTGCAGTCGCCGTCGCCCAATTCAAAGTATCTCTGTGACGAGGAGGCAATTGGAGCTCATCGCCATCATAGACGTCAGTCGGAACCAATTATGGCGCAGCTGAGTATAGAGCGAATGATAAGTTCACCTGCTTTCAATCCTCAAATCTTCCATAACAATACAAATCGTGCCTCTTCCTCCACAACCACTAATACTGGCAATAAGGACTGCCCTGGCGAGATAAGGTCAAAAACAAACGCTATGAGCAATTCACGAGATCATCATCCCAATGAAAAAGTTAATTTGGATGAAGTCGAAGAGCTCATATTACCTGATGAGATGCTTCAGTATCTTAATTTGGTGAAGGAAACGGAGAAGCCTAAGGTGAAACCAGTTACAGACGTTAATGACAAGGCTTTGTTCACGAACAATTCGCAATATCTCACTTTGGTAGCGAATGCTAGCAATTCGCCCACACACGTGTCACACGTGGACAATTGTCCATCGCCAGTTATGCAACAGTTGATGTCGCCCCAATCGGGACATACGATGTCAGCGCTTGGTAGTCCATACTCTCAGCGAAACTTCGAACTAGAAGCCGGCAACAACAATGCGTATCGTCAACAACATACAGATTACTGTACACAACGATTAAATAATGAATCGAGCTCACAGTATCTATATGTGCCAGCTCCAGCTGCAGTTTTAGTTCCAGCTCCAGTTCCGACTCAGGCTCACACTCAGCCACTGCCACTACTCGGCGCGCTTAGTTATGAGCAACAACAAATGGCATCTCATCAAAATCAAATAATCGATTCCTCGATGACCAGTCTTTCGGAACTAACAAATGTCACTGTTATTCCAGTCGAGCAGAAGCTTAATAATGTCAACGAGATACAATGCGGGGTCGTTAGCCAATCGCAGTTGTCACCAACAGCAAATATCAATGGGAATGGGAATGTCAATTGTCGAGTAAGGATTCAGAATCAGAATCCAGGTGTAGCGAAGTCCATTAACGGACAAGCACAACATAAAATCTTGACAAACCACCAGACAAACAATATGGCATCGATGCATTCCGATACCTACCAGCGTACCCTGGAATATGTGCAAAGCTGTCAAAACTGGATGGAGACGAACAGTAGTACCTCGATGGGCAACGCTTCACTGAATATGCCAGCCACGCATAACAACAACAATCGATCCATTTGGCCCGACGTTAGCAGCTCGACGCATCCGCATCCCAGTACAAATTTGATTATCAACGATATGACAACATCTTTGAGCTCTCTGCTGGAGGAGAATCGATACTTGCAGATGATGCAGTAGTATTTAAAGGAGCAGAATCGATTTTGGAGGTGCTATTGATTATACCTGCTATGGTTTATGGACATTACATTAAAGTAGAATTGATACCTGCATATATGAAGATTATTACCTAAAAAGACCTAAGTTCGCTATTTCTTATCAATTATTTAAAAGCCCTCTACCCGGGATATTGAATTTAATTACATAACCAAATCTGCAACATACATACATACACACATATTATCATCCATAACGCACACAAAAGTACTTATGTATTTAGCCTCAGTTAACAGATATCTTCGAGTATTGTGTCTTATTAAGGATTATTTATAGTTTCATTTGAAAATTACATATACTTTCGACGTGTACTCATGTAATTGTAATACAAGCGGAATACTCCAATATTGCTAGATACATACATATGTAAGTCTTTAAGCCATTCAACAAGATACATTTATTTTGTAAGGTAGCTATAATCGAATAAAACAACCCACATGTGTCTTCCCTATTTTAAATGAATATTTTTTAGTATCTACAATCAAAAATAAATATTTACCCAATGTATACTATACATATGAATAAAATAACAATTGTCCAATTTCGTTTTCTAAGATCAATCCGATATCTATTCCGTGGTCGATTTCGATTGGCTTTGAATTTCTACGTCATTATGTTACATAAAACTCTACGCACATGAACATACATATGTACATGAGCACGCATTCGCGCTTTGGATCAGTGTTGCCAACTTTTTAATGTTCCAACGCCAACCAAATTTGGCGGGAAACGAAACCAGAAAAAGCTAAAAGCAATGTAAAGAGCAAACAATACGCTTTGACTCAGGTGACTTTTTTTTTTTTTTTTTTGCTTCCAACTGTCTGTTTTTAATACGAAATACAGTTTCTTTTTCATAAAATCCGGTTATGATGACCTTTTTTTTTGCTTCGCACCTACAAAACCTACCTACAACCTACAAAAAAAACAAACAATGAAGAAACAAAAAAGCTGAAAGCTAGAATTCCCGCTATTCTCAAATTTTTCCCTCAATCGGACTTTGAAAAAACCCAGATCTGACGGGAAAAAGCTGATTTGGCAACACTGTTTTCGATACAAAAGCTCTTTCCCACGTCTGCCGAAATCTACATACTTATGTACGTATCTTTATTAAGGAATATAAAATGTGACAGTCTTTAGTCTGTGTAGTTAAAAACTCTCTCGAATGTATGTACCGGAATTCAAGGCAACGGAGTTGGTAGTTCCTGATCTTCTTCGTCCATACCACTGCTAAAATAATCAGTATGATGCGCAAAGAGCACGATTGAGTAATACCACTAACCATACAACACATAGATGCACTGTTGCCATTTTGGCTTATTATACCCTGAACCCATTGAAAATAGGAAATCAGGGTATAATGGTTTTGTTAAGCTGTCAAATGTATGTAACAGGCAGAAGGGGGCGTGGCAGACCCCATAAAGTATATATATTCTTGATCAGGGAGACGAGCTGAGTCGATTTAGCCCTGTCCGTCTGTCTGTCTGTCCGTCTGTCCGTATGTATGAACGCGTCGATATCAAAACATATAAGACCTAGAGACTTGAAATTTTTTTTGGATGTCCCTGTATAGCACGCGCATATCGAGTTTGTTTTAGAAATTTGATAACTTTACCCGTTCTTTTGTTATCGATTAAAAACCTTATCAAAATGAAGTTAATAAATTATATCTCGTACATCTTTGGAGCTAGAACCTCCAAATTTTGCATTTAGTTTCATTCATATTTTATACAATTTCGGTTTTTGTTATATTTTGGATATTGGTTCAAAATTTTTCAAAAATTTTCAAATTGAAGGTTAGTTGCAAATATAGCCAATATGTGAATGAGTTTGCGATTTTATACAACTGCAAAATATTCAATATAATATGTAGATCATATGCTGAAAATTTTATTGAAATCTATTAAGTATCACAGAAGTAATTCAACAAAACGTTTTGTCAATTGCAACATGTGACCAGAAACCCACCCCCGTTTTCATTTTTTCTATACATGTGCACACATACATTGAGACATTTGAATGTGAGCATTCTTGTCTGTTCTAAGAATCACAACAATTACAGCTGACTGCTTGAAATTTGTTATAATTCTTAGTTGCCTCTAGTTTCAAATTTGCTACTGCTTGCAGTGCAGTGGCGGTGTTGTTAGAAGCGGGGCTCGCCATGCCGTGTAGTTCTGGGTTCGAGCCCCGCCGATGTCAAATATTTTTTATTGCTTTTATTTCACACACACAGTGGCGGTGTCGGTAGAGGTGATGCGCTTTGATCAGTAGATGTTGGTTCGACTCCAGCTGCGGAAATGTCGTATTTTCTTAATTTTTTCTTTTTTTCTTTTATTAAATTATTATTACTATTATTTTAAAAAAAACTACTTTTTTGACAAACATGCTATTTGATTGTGAAAGTGCAAGATTGGCAATTTAATTAAATTTTGTATAAGTTTGTAATGTATACAAGATACGGAATATATTTAAAAACGCAGATCGGGCGGGGTTCAGGGGATCTCCTAGTCGGGTACCCAGGACTAGAGTTTTCTTACTTGTTTTTTTAAGCTTATTCTAGCTTATTTTTTCGTCAATCTAGCTTATGGTGACTTTCAAAATCTGGCAACAGTGCATAGATGCGACAACTAGAACAAACTTATTCCACGCTAAAAAATTTGTACGTTGTGGACCACGCAACTTCGTATTTGCTCGTATTTGCTTATTTGCGTATATGCTTTAGGCTCGGACCAGTGTTGCCAACTTTTGTTGAGCAAAAAAAGCTGCTTTTAGTGGGGAGATACTACGAGAAAAGCTGAAATGTTGTGGGAAAAAAGCTAGAAAAAAGCTGATGTTTTCTGTCTTCTTTTAAGGGCTTAATTTTATAAATAATTTATTATATTTATTATATATATCAGTTGACTCATCAATCAGAAGACTATACAGTCGAGTCTCGATAATTTGTACCCCGCTAAATCAATAATCGCGATAAATCGAAACAAATTCTATCCCCTTGAAAAAAATTCGTTACAGTCGAGTCTCGATAATTTGAATTTCTGTGTAAATCGAACTGATCCCCTTGCCATTTCGAATTATCGGGACTCGACTGTATTTTGCATTGCCAATATCGGCGCGAAGCTCATCCAAAAAATTTGGCGCCAAAACATTTCTTATAATGTTTGAGCATTTTGTTCTGCGTAGCTTCAGAGAACTCCCAGAGCCATCACAAAATTGTTTTGCGCACAAACTGCTCATGTGGTCAATTGGAGAAACCGCCGTGTGTTGAGCCATAAATATACAGAGCGCTGCCTCCTGCTCCTCCGTCTTCGTCGAGAGCCTGGCAAAAGGAATTTTATTTTTTTGATGAAATCCTCCTGCAGCACTTTAATGGTTTTTTTGTGGCGGCATGGGCATGCAAATCGCTTAATTTGACAGTAATACTGCCTTTGCAATAACTGCAAAACACTCTTGTCGGATCATTATTATCTTTTCGCAGCCAGGCTTTAAACTCATCGCTGTTAAGCCACACATCTCGGCATTTTTGCTTATATTCTTTCGGCATTGTTTTTGGCTGATCGTTTAATGATGAAATTGTTATGGCAATCGAACTAGAGTTCTATCGAATCATTTACAATAGGATCAATTGAACTATTTAAACGAACTTAGTTCCTTATTCTAGTTCAACTAATCATAATCTAGTTCAGTCAGTTCCACTATTAGTTCGATTAGTTCGTGCATCGAAAACTGAACCACTGAACTATTTCGTTTTAATTCAAACACAATAAACAACACAACATTTTACATACGATTAATCGCACAAAAATGATAACTTGTTCAGTAGAAAAAAGAGCTGAAAAAATATTTTTAAAAATCCAGAATTCCCGCTGCCCGCTGTTTCGGAATTTGTCCCGCAATTGGACTTTCAAAACAACCAGATTTGACGGGAAAAAAGCTGATTTGGCAACAGTGGCTCGGACAGTAAAAATATGGTCCGGCAATATCAGTGCGCTGCGAGCGCTTAACCAAAATGGTCACATTCTCGTATGAAGAGCCACTGTTCATCACTGTTAAAAGACTCCGTAGGTTACGCAAAGACGAGTTCCGTTACTTTTAATGTTAACTAACAGTTCTGTTGTGACGCTGAAGTTTGGCGGGCAGTTAAACTGAGATCGGGCAAATGCTCCAAAGCAAACAAAATAAAGTATTTAAAAGCTAATTTCAATAATAAACACCATAAAAATAGTCTATCCTTAATTTTACTTCCTAAAAATACCAAAAATATGTAGATAATGGCATAAGCTGTGAGGTCTTTTGGCAGCAGCAATTATATGCCCAAAATAGATTATATGTCCGGAATAATCGTTAATAGACAGTGTTCACTGAGTTTTCGCCATAAAGTAATGCTTATTTATGACAATCTATTTAAATATTTTAGTATAATACACGTTGAAGGTGCATCAAGAAACCTGCTGCGCACACCTGCAGCAATGTCAGAAACATAGGAAAGAATGAAAAAAAAAACGTAGTGCAGCAATTAAAAACTCGGACTCTGCGTATGAATGTTTGTTTAAAGCCTAAAGAAAGAGATAATCTGCCTGAACCAACTCCAGAAATCTTGGCAGAAGCTACCAATGCTGCACATCATCTTTGGCCATCAGATTCTCAATATAATGATGGAAAGTGGTAGATATAATGATGATTGATGATTGATGGGAAACGAATAATACTTAATAATACTATTTAGTTTTTCCAATTTAAAGTCTTGGAAAATAAAGTAAAGGCTATTCAACACGAAAATAAGAGTGGTCAACGGACTACGTGAGCAATAACTGCATAGAAAACGGTTTAGAACAAAAAAAATAATAAAACCATTATATTTTCCGATTAAAGAATCTATATATAACTGGTAATAAAAAACAGTTTACGTTTTTATTTTGTCTACTGGCTTTAATATAGATAACAGTGTCAAATTCGCTTGATTTTCATACAAAGATCAGAGCGCGCGCACCACGATTGAGTAATACTAGGTTATGCCACTAACCATATAACATATATGTGTTATATGGTTAGTGGTTATTCAAAGCGGTCTGTTAAGTTAACAGTGAAACGTCACTTTATCAGAAATTGGTGCGCGCGCTCTGATCTTTAATTGTGTGAGCAGCAGGTTTATTGATGCAGCTTCAACGTGTATTATACTAAAATATTTAGATAGATTGTCATAAATAAGCATTACTTTATGGCGAAAACTCAGTGAACACTGTCTATTAACGATTATTCCGGACATATAATCTATTTTGGGCATATAATTGCTGCTGCCAAAAGACCTCAGAGCTTATGCCATTATCTACATATTTTTGATATTTTTAGGAAGTAAGATTAAGGATAGACTATTTTTATGGTGTTTACTATTGAAATAAGCTTTTAAATGCTTTATTTTGTTTGATTTGGAGCATTTGCCCGATCTCAGTTTAAGTGCCCGCCAAACTTCACCTGGGATAACAGAGCACAAAGTGATAATGTGACGTCACAACAGAACTGTTAATTAACATTAAAAGTAACGGAACTCATCTTTGCGTAACCTACTGTGTGACACAGTGCGCAAAGAGTAGGTAAGTGACTAACAGTGACGTCACAGTTGCAAGTTGTGCTTTGTTATCCTATTATAAATAATAAATTAATCTTAATATTTAAATATAATACACGTTAAAGGTACATTAATAAAGGATTTAAATAATACTTTTCAGTTTTGTGAATTATTTCCTTGGAAAAGAAAATTAAATAAAAACGTTTGAAGAAATACTCAAGCACTAGTAAATTAAATATTTTTTTCGTTTTAAGAATCGAAATATTAGTTAACCAAACTTTCCGTTTTTATTTTGGTCAGTGGCTTTAAGGCAGATAACAGGGTCAATGTAGTTTCATTTTCAAACACAGAACAATGCCCGCACACACATTTTCGAAAATATGCCGTCACACGTCAAGTTAACAGACCGCTTTGCATAACCTGATCTTGCTCAAGCGTGGTTCAATTGCAGGCGGCAAGTTATGTTAAAATTTGGAGATGAGTCGATCTTCTCTTTGACTATCGATTACGTATCCCGATATTAAATTCATGAAAACTATTAATAAAAGTGCCATATTATATATTTTGTGAACGTTGCCATATATTTTATATTAATATTTTATTGGAACAAATATTTTTTTTTTTAAATATCCGAATTTCATATTTATAATAAATAAATCTACACATGTATTTGTAAGGAAACTCAAAAAACATTTTTTTTTGTGAGATTTCAAATTTTTTTTTTGCGTTGGCGCCTTTTTTTCAATTTATCGAGTAATTATATTCACCTGTGATTCCCGTCAGCTTTCAAATCATTTTGGCATTGTATGTTTTAAATTCTTATTTCTTTAATATTTAAATAAATAGCCAATAAAACTTGTTTACCACCAACGGAAATCCAGTTTTCCTGCAAAACTTCACATACTTATATAAAAAAATCGATATATTGGAAATTTCTTTATCTATTTTATTTTAGCGATAGTTATCAAATATTTAAGTATCGCGTCGTATCGTCATCGATAGTTTGACAGCTTTATTATGAAAGTATACACTTTTTTCCTTCATATGTATATGTGTGTTCGTGTTTGAAAGAGTATATGGAAGATTTTTTTGTTACTTGACAAATATTGTTGTTGTTGTAACCGAAATGTAATTCAGAAATAAGTGAAACAAATAGTGTAATTCATAATGTGATAAAAAAGCGTTGGCTAGGCTGGCTGTATCATCGTTCAAATTGCACAGCGCTTTGCTCCGCCACTCTACTCCCTATGAAAAAACACCATTTTGAATTTACCACACATAGAAATTAATGGTCAAAGGGTTTCCCATTAATAGAATGTTGCGGCAACTCTTACGTCAGCATGGCGCCATATCTACGTTGAATGCATTTCTCTTATTGTTTTTGCAAATGCGTTGTGCAGTGCATTGTATCAAAGTTGAGCATGGACACACGCAAACCCGCTCGTATCTAAATTTAAGCAATGTTGAATCGCCGTCATCGAAGCCGTTCTCTTCAACTGACATTGTCGCTCAGTTTGTACTGCCGACCATTAACAATGGGGGCGTGGCTGGTGGTAGCTCCACATCGACATCGACGGAAGCTAACTTTGGCAATCGCACAAATGCTGCCAATGGTTTGAATGTTGGTAGTTTAAATGCCCAATCGAAAAACTATTTCACTCATCTTACCTTCGATAACACTCACGACGTCCTCTATGCGGGTGCAACAAACAAAATACTTAAGTTAAATGAAAATCTACGAGTTCTCTCGGAAGCTGTCACGGGGCCCAAACCCGATGCACCGCAATGCCATGCCGGTGGCTGTCCAGAGGATGTGGAAACGTCGCTAGTTAACAACTATAACAAGATATTGGTAGTTAGCTATGCCCACAACGACGGCATCCTCATCTCGTGTGGTAGTATACGGCAAGGTATGACAAAAAGAAGAGAAATTATCTCTGGTTATTTTAAAAAAGAATGATTTTATATTTTATATTGTTTGTCTTCAGTTGAATTAGGTATTTATATATTTATTATATTTTTAAGCCCTGAACCCATTGAAAATGGGAAATCAGGGTATGTTTTTGTAAAAATGTATGTAAAAGGCAGAAGGATGCGTGGCATACCCCATAAAGTATACATATATATTCTTGATCAGCTAGACAAGCTGAGTCATATAGCCATGTTCGCTGTCCGTCCGTCCGTCCGTCCATGTGAACGCAGCGATCTCGTAAACCACATAAGCTAGATAATAGTTAACTTTAGTAAACTAAAAAAATGTTTTTTGTTTCTTCTTTGAAATATTCATATTTCCACAGATTAATTACAATAAAATAATATAGATAGCGATAATATGAATATTATAAGAATACACTTTATTTATTGCTAGATTAGAAGGTAATTATATCCTGAACCCATTAAAAATAGGAAATCTTGGTAAATTGGTTTTCTGGAAATATCAAATGTATATATGTATGTAACAGGCAAAAGGAGGCACGCCACGGCAGACCCCATAAAGTATATATATTCTTGATCACGACGAGTTGAGTCGATATAGGCATGTCCGTCTGTCCGTCCTTACGTACGTATGTGTGAAGGGCGTCGATCTCAAAACCTATGAGAGCTAGAGACTTGAATTTTTTTTTACATTTTTTACATCAAATTTTTTAAAAATGTATGTATGTCAAATACTTGTCAAAGACTTGTGCTTTGGCAAATACACACATAAGATAATCACGCTCTGATCGAGAAAGTCCAGCTACAAAAAAAAACTTAATCAACAATGAAGTTCCCATAATACTTGTATACTTGTATAGGAATATTGCAGCACAAACGCAGTCGCTGCGTAAACAGCGCAGTTAGCAAAGCGCGTGCTTATGCGTGTGTATGTGTGTATGTGCATTTGTTGCTTATATATATATGTATATGTAAAGGTAATATAGAATGTTTGGAATATCGGCTCTTCGCAGGGCTCAGGGGATTTCCTAGTAGAGCAGTCTCGAATAGATCACTCTTACTTGTTTTAAATATGATTTCACAGTTGAAATATTTAAGATATATACAATTGTAGGAAATAGAATTGCTATATGTTTTACCTTTTAAAATTTAAATGGAAATTTTTATGTTCTTAAGCATTTCTTGATCTCTATAAATAAAAGTAAATGATTAGGAAAATATTTTAAGAATATTTTCTTTGTTTTCTTATTTTAATTTAAAGTTGCTTACTGTATTTATAAATACATTAAGAATGAGTTTTATAAACTAGTTTCCAGTTAGAATTGGATGAATTAATCATACATTCGTGCCATAGAAAATCATGTTAGTTTTCAAACATTAACACAGATAGACTGCCTAAAATGAAATGTCGGTATAGCATAGATATACATATATTGTATATACATATATATATTTAAATACAAAAAGAATATTATGCATGTAGTACTTATATATATATATAAGTTAAGCGCACCGTCGCAGGTATGCCAGCGATTGTGGCGCTGAGTTATATTCAATAGATTTGATGTTCGGTAAATTTAGGTTATTTATATAAAACACGATAATTTAGGAGAGTTAGTTGTAAAGTCTGCCTCGTCTGAATATAAACTGCCGTATCAGGGCTCCACTAGTTTTCCCTTGACGTCGAAAAATCTGTGTCCGGAAGATCAGATGCCTTTCTTGGAATAGCTTGCTGTTTGTGTTGAAGATAGTCGTCCTCAAGTGCTACGATAATTTCGGAATTTGTGATATTCTGCGCTGCCACCACTGAAAAGCATAATGACCCTTATAGTTGAGGCATCTCGACTGGAAACCTTATTAGTTAATTAATAAATTTTTTGTTGGGATGTGATTGTTCCGAAATATGATAAAAGTGTAAATTTTATATATATTTTTTTTATGTGCAATTTATGAAAAATGTTGCCTCAGTCATTTGGCTCAATTCGTACCCTAGGTTACGAACATCTC
Organism: Drosophila leonis; assembly: GCA_035045365.1. NCBI lineage: Eukaryota > Metazoa > Arthropoda > Insecta > Diptera > Drosophilidae > Drosophila > Drosophila leonis. The sequence continues at coordinate 615,705 of JAWNPC010000120.1, read as the reverse complement.
TTTTGTCTGCATAGTTAAAACATCAAACCCGCTTAATTTCAGGCTAGTCGTCATCTGGTACATTGTATGAAGACAATGAGATATCTTTATTTTATTCATTTAAATCATCTTTGACACCAGTAAGTCAATTCCGTGTGTATCCCTTGTAGAGTTTCCTACATGTTCTCCATTTCCTATATTATTAGTCAAGGAAGTGTAATGAATTAGATTTTGACTGCTGCTGTTTCGGTTCCTGAAGAGATAATTGGAATTAGAAAATGTTCTCAATTTTTTGTTTGCTATATAAAATAGCAGTCTTTTGAATTAACTACGTATAGGTTTTTATACCCTGAACCCATTGAAAATGGGAAATCAGGGTATAATGTTTCTGTGAAAATGTATGTAACAGGCAGAAGGAGACGTGGCCGACCCCATAAAGTATATATATTCTTGATCAGCTCGACAAACTGAGTCGATATAGCCATGTCCGTCTGTCCGTCCGTCCGTGTGAACGCAGCGATCTCGCAAACCACAAAAGCTAGAGATCTGAAATTTGAAATGTATACTCGTGTATACCCTACGCAGTACGAGTTCAATTTTTTTTCGATAACTCATCCCATTTTTTTTATTATCGATAAAAATCGATCATTTTATAGCTATAGATTTCAAATTTACTGTGTATATCCGTGTAATGGGTACAAACATTTTGGATACCACGCCCCCTTCCCCCCAAATTTGAAAAAAAACGTATATCAAATACTAGAGACTTGTGCTTTGGCAAATACATACACGTAAATGTCATTAGTACGTTGTAAAAGTTTAATTACGAAAGTCTATCTGGAAGAAAACTAATTCAACAAATAAGTTTCGATAATAAAGCCCATACTGCAGCCCAAGCGCAGCCCGCGCGCAGTCGTTGCGTAAACTGCGCAGTAGCAGAGCAAGTGCATGTGCATGTGTGTGTGTGAGTGTAAGTGTTGTTTGTATATATGTACGTATAAAAGAAGCGTAAACTGATTTCAATATCGCATCTTCCCAGGGTTCAGGGTATCTCTTAGTCGAGCAGTCTCGACTAGAGCTCTCTTTCTTGTTTTTTCTATTATTAAATTATTATTACTATTATTCTTAAAAGAAAAAATACTTTTTTGGCAAACATGCTATTTGATTGTGAAAGTGCAAGATTGGCAATTTAATTAAATTTTGTATAAGTTTGTGATACATACAAGACACGTAATATATTTAAAAACACAGATCGGACGGGGTTCAGGGGAATTCCTAGTGGGCACCACCGACTAGAGTTTTCTTACTTGTTTTATACTCATTCACGAAAGTGAAGTGAGTATATTGGTTTTGTGCAATGTCCGTCTTGCTGTTATCCGTCTGTCCGTTTGAACGCAAACCATATATTTGGAACATATGTATACTCGTATACCCTCGAATTATAAAGTGTCAAGATTTTTCTCGATTCGCCTACTAGGAACGTAGCAAATCGGAAAATGCAATGTCCGGTATGTCAGAAACCCTGTTAGTTGATATCTACATACATATCTACGCCCATTAGGGCGTAATTAAAAAAATAATTGTTACGCGTTTGGGTCGTCACATACCGAAAAATACCCTGTAATCTCCACATTTTTGGAGCGTAAATTTTACATTTACGTTACCTTAGACTCCTTCCAAGGATTGGCCAAAAATTACATGTCTACGCTCACTGGGGGGGTGCAAAACGGATCTGAATATATAGCGTTTTGCACAAAATCTGTTATATTTTCAGTACTATTGGTACTACAGACTTGAATATATAGTCGGGTTGACAACCCGAAAACAATAAGATATGGCGGCTATACCTACGCCCATACGGATATATCTATCACTATTTTCTACAGTTTTAGAGCTAGGAACTCCAAATTAACTAAATTACTGTTGACCTCCTCTATTGATTAGCCAAAAATGATTTATATATTTATTTTTGATTTGCTACGCTTTCAATATATATAGCTATTAGCTTTTAGGCATTGGAAGAGTTTTCTGCCTGTCGGTATTCCAGACTGAAACATACTTACTTGTTTTTTATTAAATATATAAAGATTATATTGTTTTTGTGAAATGTCCATTTTGCTAGGGCCTTGACATTTGTAATTTATACTAATGTCCGTAATGTGCGTCCGTATAAGTAACCCACAAACTAGAAACTTTAAACATTGAATGTGATTTCCATACGCAGTACTACATAGTTATCATAATTCATCGTGAACTACATACATTTGGATGTTCTTACCACAGTAAAGCCGATACCATGCTTTACCATGCGAGTATACATCATACAAGAAATATCAAATCTGCATAAAGTTCAGGGTATTTTCTAGGCGGTCACTTCCGTCTATAGCACCCTTACTTGTTAAGATACATACATATGCATTAGAACTGTAGCTTTGTTATTTGAATAGTTTTCTTAAAAATGCTATTTTGCTTTGCAGGTGCTTGTGAGATTTACAATCTTTTGAGATTTCCATCAGCTCCTCAATTTGTGGCAGTGCCATTGGCTGCTAATGATGAATATGCATCGACTTATGCATTTGTTGGTCCGTCGCGTTATTCATGGAAAGAGGAGGATATACTCTATGTGGGCACGACATTCACTAACGTCGGCGACTATCGGCATGATGTACCAGCGATATCATCTCGACGCTTGGAGGATTTAAACTATGCCGAATTTTCCATACAACAGTCAATTATTAACATCGATGTAAAATATCGTGATCACTTTTTGGTTGATTACGTTTACGGATTCAATTCGTCAGAGTATGCATACTTTGTGCTCGTCCAAAAGAAATCACATTTGGCTGAAGAGGCTGGTTATGTAACGCGTTTAGCACGCATCTGCATTACAGATCCGAACTATGACAGCTACACAGAGATAACCATTCAGTGTACCGCTACGGATGAGCAAATCGATTATAATATATTGCGAGATGCGAAGATAACGCATGCTAGCCAAAAGTTGGCTCATCAAATGGGCATCAAGCGAGATGATCATGTGCTGGTGACTGTGTTTTCGCCATCAAAAGAGATTAGCGATCAGCCAGAGAACAAATCAGCCATGTGCATTTATAGCTTGAAGGACATTGAGAATGTGTTCATTGAGAATATACATATGTGCTTCAATGGCACAAATAAGGATCGCAATCTGGGTTATATATCTGGCACGATTAATGATGGCAAATGCCCAAATGCTGGCTCTTTGGGCAACATTTACAATTTTTGCACTGTGGGACTCAAAATTAGCGGCGTTGCACCAATATCGGCTCATGCGTTATTCCAATTTGATAATGTTTCGGTTACCTCGGTAACAGCAACAACAACAACCGATCAACAGCATTCACTTGCGTTTCTTGGAACCGAAGCCGGCACCATTAAAAAAGTCTTGCTATCTGGTCAGAAACCCGGTGAATATGAGGAAATTGTCGTAGATGCCGGCAATCGTATACTGCCCAACACAATGATGTCACCAAAAAAGGATTTTCTTTACGTCCTGTCTTTGCGTAAAATAACAAAGCTGCGTATTGAACATTGTTCCGTATATTCAAATTGCTCAGCCTGTCTGGAGTCAAGGGATCCATTCTGTGGCTGGTGTTCCTTAGAAAAGCGCTGCACAGTCCGTTCCACATGTCAGCGGGATACATCTGCTTCGCGCTGGCTCTCACTGGGAAGCGGTCAGCAATGCATCGATTTCGAATCAATTGTGCCCGATAAAATTCCCATTACGGAATTAACTCGTGTGCAGCTTGTAATACGAACATTGCCGGAACCATTTAATGCCAAATACCGTTGTGTATTTGGAAACTCTACGCCAATCGACGCCGAAATAGTGGAGCATGGCCTGGCCTGTGGTACGCCGCCAATAGACCAAAGACCAATAATTGCTGCCAATATGGATCATGTGCTGGTACCACTGTCCGTGCGTAGCTCCGAGACTAATAAGGATTTCGTGTCGCGCTCTTTTGCATTTTTTGATTGCTCGCATCATAGCAATTGCCAGTCGTGTGTACGAAGCTCGTGGGGCTGTAATTGGTGCATTTTTGATAACAAGTGCGTTCACAAATCGGAACAATGTCGTAACATGGAAAATGCAATCAGTGGAGATGGTCAGTGTCCGCACTTAAAGCGCAATCGTCAACCAATTTTGCTGCCAGTGCGTGTACCAAAAGAGATAAGATTAGAGATTGAAAATTTGCCAAAGCCGAAAAGTGCTCACGCTGGATATTTGTGTACGATACAAATTGAGGAAGCTCAAATGCTCTTACCGGCTCACATTGAATCCAACAAGATTGTTGTGTGCGAAAAGACGCCGTACTTTTATGAGACGAATACACACGAATACGAGGCCAAGGTGGAGATAACTTGGAATCGCCAGCATTATGTAGACACCGCCACGGTCATATTGTATAAGTGCGATGTGCTCGGCTCCCATCGAGAGCACGCCGATTGTAGTTTGTGTGTCACTCGCGATCCCAAATACCAATGCGCCTGGTGTGGCAGTTCTTGTGTGTACAATGAGACTTGTGGATCATCAACAACAACAATTCTTGGTCGTGGCCATGGTTATGATGTGGGTTCTGTTTCAAATAATGTTCTGCTGCAAAATGAATGCCCGCGACCCCGGATCGATATCATAAAGCCATTGTCGGGTCCTGTAGAGGGTGGAACTCTGGTTACAATCGAGGGTAGCAATTTGGGCATTCGCGAGGAAGATGTGAGAGGCAAAATATCAATTGGAACCGTGCCATGTATCCTGGAGAATTATCAAATCTCTGTTAAGATTGAGTGCCGTACGGGAGCAGCATTGCATGAGATGTCGGCGCCCATAAAGGTGGCCAATGATGCTGGTTTTACGGAGTCGAGTGTTCAGTTTCATTTTAAAAATGTGAAGCTAACCGGTTTATATCCCACTGTTGGACCCAAATCGGGGGGCACACAATTGTCCCTATTGGGCAAGTATCTGAATATTGGCTCAAGCATTCGGGCGTTTCTCGATGAATACGAATGCCATATAAATGTTACACAAGCCTCATCCTCTCGCCTATCATGCATAACTTCAGAGGCAACGCAACCAGAGCCAATTCGCTCTCTACGCTTGGTTGTCGACGGAGCTAATAGAACATTTACTTGCAAAAACTCAGATTTGGGAGAGCAGCAGCGGCTGATAAGCACATCTCGCAGCTTTTACGGAGCATATCATTACAATATGCCACCGCCGCCGTGCTCGATATTCAACTATACACAGGATCCGCGCATAATGCAAATAAAGCCATTGCGCAGTTTTGCCAGTGGCGGTCGCATCTTAACCGTACATGGCATGCATTTGGACTCAATACAAAATCCTGAGCTTGAGGTTTTTCTGGATAATGAGCGTGTAAATAAAACCTCTTGTACTGTTATCAATTCCAGTCAAATGGAGTGCCCATCTCCGCCTGTAAATCAAAAATTTCAATTGTTGAAAAAGGCTATTGAAATGAAATCGGATCAGAAATTCGAAAGCAAACGAAAGCGCAATGTGCTATTTAATGATAGTTTCAATATTTACGCAACAGGTTCAACAGTATCCAGCTACTTTGCTAGCAATAGCATGGATGTAGCGGCCTTTGTGAAGGTACATGAGACTCAATTGAATTTGCAACTTAGTTTTGTCATGGACAATGTGCAGTTAGTGCGAGATTTGAACAAATATTTTCATGAAATTCGCAGCACCATTGTATACCTGAGCGATCCAAAATATTTGCCATTCCCGAATGATGGCATCAAGCTTTATAAAGGTGACAGCCTGGTCATCGAGGGTGAACTTCTTAATTTGGCGGCCGATGAGTATGATGTGAATGTAACTATAGGCACCGTTCAGTGCAATATAACGAGCCTAGCTCTCACGCAACTATTGTGCATACCGCCTGAGCACCAGCCGGCCTCGACCGATGAAAATGGTATCGATCAGTCAGCTGATCTTCCACTGGTTGTCGTTAAAGTTGGTCATAATTTGCGCTTTGTAATTGGTTACCTAAAATATGATTTAAACAAACCGTATTCGGTCTCGCATGCGATGCTATGCATTATATTGACTGTGGCCGCATTGATCATTATCCTGGTAATTGTGTTGATCATATTTAGGCGAAAGTCAACCCAAGCGGAGCGTGAATATAAACGTATACAAATCCAAATGATCACGTTGGAGAGTAATGTGAGATCCGAATGCAAACAAGCATTTGCCGAACTTCAAACCGATATGACAGATCTAACGGCGGACCTTGAGAGCAGTGGCATACCAACGCTCGATCATGTCAACTATATCATGAAAGTTTTCTTTCCGGGCGTATCGGATCATCCAATATTAAATTCGCCAAAAATACGAGGCAATAGCCAGCACACAAATTATGATACGGCTATGATGCAATTCGAGCAGTTGGTGAGCAATAAATACTTTCTTTTAACGTTTATCGAAACTTTAGAGACGCAACGATCATCATTTTCAATACGCGATCGTGTAAATGTTGCCTCACTCCTAATGATCGTTCTTATGAACAAAATGGAGTATGCCACAGAGATTTTGAAGTCGCTTTTGCTGCGTCTCATCGACAAATCCCTGGCCAGCAAGCACCCGCAATTGATGTTACGCCGCACCGAGAGTGTCGTAGAGAAAATGTTAACAAACTATCTAGCAATTTGTATGTACGACTATCTGAAAGAATATGCCGGCTCAAGTTTATTTCTGTTGTTCAAGGCAATTAAGCATCAAGTAGAGAAAGGTCTTGTTGATGCCATAACGCATGATGCACGATATTCGCTATCTGAAGAACGTCTATTGCATGAACAGGTCACACATTCCGTTGTCATCTTACATATCCTACAGGACGATCTGGACGAGAAGGTTCAGTGCCGCGTCAATGACTGGGATACAATATCTCAAGTGAAGTTAAAGATTCTGGATGCCATTTTTAAAAACACACCGTTCTCAATGCGGCCATCAGTGCACGAAGTGGACCTTGAGTGGCGTCACGGTCGCGGTGGTCATTTAACCCTCCAGGATGAGGATCTTACCACAAAAACGATTAACGGCTGGAAACGCTTGAATACATTATTTCATTACGGTGTCAAAGAGTCCGCCGTTATGTCTCTTATAGCCAGACAGAATGAGAGCTACAATATGCCTTACAGTAAACAGCAGGCTCCCTATCACAATTGTAAGTTTTATTTTAATACCCTGAATATCGGAATAGACAAGTACGTATGAATGTGTCGAATTTGCCACCTGTAAGAGCTAGATAAACATTAAATTTGACTCGTGCTACAGCACTTTGTAATGGTTTTTTGAAAATCTATGTAAAAGTCCGAAAGAGGCATGGCTAACCCCATATATATTTTTGATCAGGACGACGGTCTGTCCATGTTCGTCTGTTAGACTGTATGAACGCATCGATCACGCTAAAGCTAGGGACTTGCTATTTTAAATGTATATTATTGTTTACCATAGGCAGTACCAGTTTATCCCATTTCCTGTTTATCGATAATAATCGATAATTTAATTTTGTTTATAAGCGTTGCATGAATACGACTTAAAATACATAGATTCTGAATATTTTGGATTTTCAATAGTTTCTCCGTGCCCGCGAATTAAAAAAAAAAACGTATTTCATATTTCTTATTGTTAAGCAAATATACACATCTGGATGTCATTAAGGTCCACATTTTAAAGAAGGTGCGATTTGAAATTGCATCTAGAAAAAAACTTATTCAACAATTTATTTCTCTTAGCAAAACACATAGGTGTAGTCTGTAAAGCGCTGTGAAAACTGCGGAATAAGTAGATATTGTGTGAAGCAGCAATGTTCTTTGCTATGATAAAGGAAGAAAATATACGCAGGGTTCTCCTAGTCGACCACTCCCGACTAGAGCACTCTTACTTGTGTATACAATATATATGAGTTGTCATACTTAATTTTTCTTTTCTTTTTACAGTTTATTATATTAATAATTCGCAGAGCCATATAATTATCAACAATGATATTGAATCGGGTCTCCAGCAACCGAGACTTTATCACCTAGTTAAGCCAATAATACCCGATCACTATATGAATATCAAAAACTCAGCGATATCTGGAGTACTGGCACCAGCGCAAGGAGGTGCCCATTGTATTGGAAATGGGAGCGAACGAGTTAACAAAACTATACCAGAAGTGTATTTAACCCGCTTGCTCGCTACGAAGGGTACTATACAGAAATTTGTTGACGATTTCTTTTCTATTATATTAACCGTAAACGAAGAGCTGCCACCGGCAGTTAAATGGCTATTTGATCTGCTCGATGAGGCGGCTAGACGTCATGATATTGCCGACACCGATATTTTACACGCATGGAAATCGAATAGTTTGCCACTGAGATTTTGGGTTAATTTTATTAAGAATCCAGACTTTATATTTGACGTAAACAAAACATACTCTGTGGATTCCTGCCTGAGTGTCATAGCACAGACTTTTATGGACGCATGTTCAACAACGGAACACAGATTAGGCAAGGATTCACCATCCAATAAACTTCTATTTGCAAAGGTAATTACGTTCAGTTAATAAAAATTGAGCTATTGCACTATATGTGTGTACCATTTCCATTAAAAAAATTTGTTGTATTTAGAATAGCGCATTCTTTAATTATAATTTGCTTTTTTTTATTTTGCAAATAGGATATTCCGAACTATAGAAGGATGGTTAAGGATTTTTATCGAGATGTGGCAAGGCTTCCCCAAATTAGTGACCAAGAAATGAGCACAGCAATGCAGCAATTGTCAGTTCAACAGAATGCAGAATTTGACACAATTTCTGCTTTAAAAGAGTTATACATTTATATAACTAAGTACAGAGAGCAGGTGTGTAAAGGAATTGATTTAATTTCAAAAGAGATATTGTTTGATCTTAAAGTTTATTTGTAGATCATGGATGCTCTGGACTCCGATCCCAATTGTAAAAAAATGAATTTGTCCAGTAAACTTGAAAGCGTTGCCTGTACACTGGACGGCGAGAATACATCAAACTGCTGACAAGAATGTGTGTTTTATAATGTGATTTATGACGCTGCTGACCTGATCTTTATCATTTCAAGCATCCCAATTTTAATTTCAATTAACAATAGATTGCGGCTGAGAAAATCTACGTACCATATAAATATACTCTATCAAGTGCCAACTCGAGCAACAAACCATGACACATTATATAATTTAAACGTATTTTTCATTTATTTCCATATATTTGTGACAGAAAGACATTAGATAAGAAATATATTGCACCGTCGTGTTCGATAATAGTTAAGTGAGCAAATGGTTACATTATATGTCTGATAACTCAAAAAACAAAAACAAACAGAAGTCTCAAAATGAAAAATATATTATTTTCCAATACTTAAAAGAAGCTTATTCGTTTTTTAACGATTAATCCACACATAAAGTAATATTTTTTAACTCCCCCATTTGATTAACAAAAATTGTTTATTTCTAGTATTATTTCCCTATTGGGTTGCTTCTCAGATTGAAAATCTACCATTTGTCTCATACTAAGTTAAATAACTAAAAGCACGCGTGTAGATATAAAATAAATGTAGGTCTTTAAGATATTTCCGGGATTCTCATGGAGTTATTATTAAGTAAAATAAATGTACGATGATCTAACACGTACATCTACAAATTTAATTATACTCTTACATCTTCGATTTGATGATTTAAATTCATATTAGTTATAACGTACAATAGTATGCATTACATCGACATATGCTATGACTGAATTGTAAAAAATCTTAAAAATTGAAAGTCTGCTAGTTATTGAGCAAAAGTTTATTACGAAAAAGATTGCATTCGAATTGTATTTTATAGTTCGGTAATGTTAGGATTCATATGTATTTAAATAGATTATTTTTAATATTAACAAGTATTTTATAACTTGGAATTGCAGTTACCGTAATCTTCAAGGAAGCTTCATTGAAATTCATTCAATATTTTTACCAAAAGTTAAGAACTGGACAACAGATCATATTTTGGCAAGCTAATAGTTTTTTTTATTATATTTTTATGTAATTTGCCTCCGCGCAATATATGCAATATATTTTGCAAATGAGATCACATTATGCTGCACTTTTCATTCGGCTCAATAAAGAGCTTAGTACTTTAGAAAATGTGATATATATTGTATTAAGTATTCGTACAGTTTAATAAGAGAAGATGCATATGAAATGACTTTTTTAATATATACAAGGCTAGCTATCCACTTGTAAAATTGAAAACAGCTCCAAACTATATGATTTTCACTATATCAATGTAATTTTAGAATAGTTGCAGTGGTTTATCTTTGAAGATATTTATTCGATTACATGCGCAGTGAACTATGTTGAGTAATTCAATATATTTATAATATATAATATATATTTGTATATTATACTTATATAATTCTGTCGTGCAAATTCGTAATTTACAGTAGAAATTACCACAAAATATGCAATTTAACATTTACCATTATGCATTATTACTTCAATTGAATTTAAATTTATAAAACTATTCAATATTTAGCTTACATTATATATTTCGTTTTATTATACTATAATTTTATATGCATTTTTACCTTTACTTGACAACTGTATATATAATAAAATATATGAATATATATATACAGAAAAGATAAGTTATATGTAGGCGAAATAGTACTTACATTATGTATAAACCACACGTACATTATGATCATTAATTTGTAAGTCAATGTAATTATGAATGAATGTATTACTATATTATTTTGAATAAAGTTCATTAGGTTCTTCAAGATAACCATATAATGTAACATTGTCAAATTTCAGTTGATTTATATTTGAGTAAGATATTTAAATAGCAAAAAACCTTAAGCTTTTAGCTTTAGGAATTAAAAGTTATATATATATATATATATATATATGTATATATATATATATATATATATATATATATATATATATATATATATATATATATATATATATATATATATATATATATATATATATATATATATATATATCTCCTAGTCGTGAACCACAGACTAGAGTTTTCTTACTTGTTTGTGTATGTACATACATATGTATGTATGTACATAGATGCTTTCTAAATCTAAAAGCTTAAGATTTTTTGCGGCGATCTGTAAATCTATAAGAGTTAGAGACTTGAAATGTTTGAACGTAGCTTGTACTAATATTGTTAGTTTCGAATCGTGAATATTTTTCGTTTTTCCATTTCAATCAAAAAAATTTCAAATAGTTGTTTAATATGTAAATGTTAATATAATTTATGTAGAATAGAAACATAATCAGTACAGTTAACATAAACTGTTATCAATCATTTTTTCTTCATATCTACAATAGCTATAACGGTATTCAAGTTACGCTTAAAAAGCAAAGAACAATTATCGATTTTCATCGATAATAAGGAAATGGGATGAAATATTGAAAAAAATTATAAGCTCGACCTCCGTATGGTATACACGATTACATTTATTTAATTTCAGATCTCTAACCTTTGTGGTTTACGAGATCGCTGTGTTCATACGTACGGACAGACAGACAGACAGACATGGCTATATCAACTGAATTCGTGGTGCTGATCAAGAATATTTATATTTTATTGTTTCTGCCACGCCTCCTTCTGTCTGTTGCATACAATGGGTTCAGGGTATAATAAACATATACATACATACATATGTATGTATGTACATAGATGCTCAACAATGCTTAAAACAGCTACAGCACCAGGATTAGGCGCTGGACAGTCTGTTCTAGTCGAGCACTCCAAACTGAAGGAATCTTGTTTTCCCAAATATTTTGTTGGTATTATTTGTTTTTGTTTACTTTTACATAATTTAAATTCTCATATGCCTTAGTCAATTGAGGCTCTGACTCATCTCATAAGCAGACACGCACACATACATACATACATTGCATGTAAATACATACATATGTATGTATGTATGTTTGTTTGCACAGGCACAGGTTTTTGTAAGAGTATACATACTTACATGCATGCATACATACATATGTAGTGTGCATTTAATTATCTCTCACAAAGAATGTTTACGCTTCTCCAGATAAGTATGAGTATGTATGAGTCGCTTTTTATACCCTGAACCCATTGAAAATGGAAAATCAGTGTATGTATGTTTTCGTGAAAATGTATGTAACAGGCAGAAGGAGGCGTGGCAGACTATAAAATATAAATACATATGTGTGAACGCGTCGATCTCAGAACCTATAAGAGCTAGAGACTTGAAATTTGTATCCAAAAATCCAAAAATTACAAAATGTCTGTATTCGGATGTACACAGTATAAAAACAATTATTGTTAATATGGATGAGAACTCATCATTAATACAGCCTTTATGGAGATATGGGTGCTCCATTTGGGAAACAGCTGCTAATTACCTCATTAAGAAACTTCAAGGAACTGAACACCGCATTGTAAGACATTTCATTGGATACCCATTTGCCAGGAATGATGACATCATGACAGACTTAAAACTCATTAATATTATTCAAGACACGTCAAACAAACAGAACTCTTGATACTCATCTCACTCAAATCCTCTTGCACAATCATCTACCTTTGATACTTTACATCCTTCCACATACAGACTTAAAAGAGCCCAGCTTAAACATCTGCCAAACAGTTCACTTCCCTCACTTAGACCACGTACATGCCCATAATTTACATCTTCATTAATTATTTTTTTTTATTAATTATGCCCCCACCAGTTTACACTCACATCTTTATAACATTATCACACTCTCATTGTATCTTGCCAACTTTATGTACCAAAGACACACAAAAACCCACTACAATAAATGATTGTCATAACAAAAAACAAGTAAGAAAACTCTAGTCGGTGGTGCCCGACTAGGAGATCCCCTGAACCCCGTCCGATCTGCGTTTTTAAATATACTAGTTAAGTATTTATCAACGTAAAAAAATGTAAGCTTGTAACATAAAAAAAAATATTTTTTTTTGGCAGGTATCCAAAATATAACAAAAATCGAAATTGTATAAAATATAAATGAATCTAAATACAATTTAATTTGGGGACTCTAGGTCGAAAGATGTACGAAATATAATTTAATAACTTGATGTTTTTAATCGGGAAAAGTGATCAAAAATATACATAAATACTTTATGGGGTGTGCCACCCCCTTTCTGCCTGTTACATACATTTGACAGTTTAACAAAACCATTATACCCTGATTTTCCATTTTCAGTGGGTTCAGGGTATAAAAAAAACTGATTTCCCATTTTCAATGGTTTCAGGGTATAAAAAGCCAGATCTGACGGGAAAAAAACGGAATTGGCAACACTGACACTTCGAGCGCTCAACCGAAATGGTAGAATTCTCATACGAAGAACCTATTTTTTTCTTACTCTCTGTGTTGTATGGTTAGTGATATTATCTCATATGTCTTTGCAGTGATAGTCCCCAAATTTTTTATTTAGTCTTTTGTGTAATTTATTCAACTTTGATTTTCGGTTTGGAAGCCCTTGCCCTTTCGCCTCAAATTTAAAAGAATCGTATTTCAAATACTAGAGACTTTTGCTTTGGCAAATATACACATATGAATGACATTATTACGCTGTGAAAGTTTGATTACGAAAGTCTATCTAGAAGAAAGCTTATTCAACAATAAAGTTCCCATAATATACATACATAAGCATATTGCAGCCCAAGCGCAGTCGCTGCGTAATTTCCACAGTTAGCAGAGCGCATGCTTATGCGTGCGTCAGTGCATGTGTGTATGCAGGGTTCAGGGGATCTCCTAGTCGAGCAGTCTCGACTAGAGCACTCTTGTTATCAATCTTATACTGAAGCTGCTTTGATGCATTTCATTTATCACAAAGCGCTGGAAATAAGAAATAAGTATGTGTGTACATATGTAAGCACATGCAATTACTTACTAATGCACATACATATGTACATACATACATCTATGCATTTACAAGTATGCACCAGTTCACACATACACACATTTATAAGAGTTGAGCTGCGAGCGTGTGATGTTTCCTCTCTCTTTTGTTTGCTTTAAGATAACGGATTTATTCATATTTTATGGGGTTGCTCGCCTGTCTACCACCAAACGCATCTGCCGAGCACGAGTGTTGCACGTGGTACAAATGAATGTCCAAAAACTATTGCTCTTCTTAAGCAATGGTGTATTGGTACTTTATCTTTGGCATTCAACGAAAAAATTGTGTAAATACTATGCATTCGGACATTCAATTTTTAATAAGATTGAAACTACGGGCAGTAAATGCTTTAACTTGAATAATAATCGATTAAACAAGTGCACGCTTGTTTTCATTAATGTGATCATTTCATTTGAACATACATACATATGTACATTTGTACATCTTTGCATATACATACATAAATATATACATATGTATGTACATATGTATGTCTACAACTTTTCTTAAATGTGTTTGAAGTCGTGCTCGTGTAAGAAAACAAAAACACGACACGCTCTCTAGGAACACATACACACACACATACATAAGTGTGATTATATTGAAATATGTACATATGTACATATGTGTGCATTTGCGCAGTGGGATGCGTGGGGGTAATGTTAACCACACACTATTGAGATGCCTCAGAATATATTTGTAGGGTAAAATGAATATGGATTATCGCAATATCTTAACAAAGTGTATTTAACTCCAATTAAGCTTAAATTGTATAATTATATTTTTAGAATTTCAAATTTCTTTTTTTCAGTATTTTTTGATTAAATGATATGGATATAAGAATTATAAAACAGAGTCGGCAACTTTTTGCAAAAATAATTATTAAAAATATATATAAGTATAAGTATACAAGTATATATATATATATATCTATAAATATATATTTTTGAATAATTAATTATAGCATAAAATAAGAAATCGAACAACAGTGTTTCTAATCATATGACGTGCACTGTTCACATTTCGACTAAGTGGGTGTGCGTGTGTGTGGGTATAACCAAGAGATTGCTTATATTGTGGTTGGTTTGGTTGTTGAGTTTTTACTTTCTGGTATTTTAGTCGCATATTAAGTGCTGAACGAACAGGTTTTCGTCTCTGCTCGCTGTACATAAAAACCGATGTATACGGCACGGTTGTGGATCGTGAATGTCAAATAATAATATAAATATAATATTTTGGCATATTGTTTATAAGCACACTCAGAATTTAAACTGTGATTTTAACTTTACTCTATAATTTATAACTAAAAACTAAACAGTATTTTGTGTTAATTTAATTTAATGTCATCCCACAAGCCATAGACATATATGAATTTAAACATACACATATGTAGACATACATATGCATGTGTGTATTAAGATGGATAGCTTGCTGGGTTTGAAATGAGCATGCAAAATAAGTTAAGAGTGTGAGAAAATCCCCAAGAAGATCGAGAGATCGAGAGATCAACAGATCGACAAGTCGAACAACACACATTGATAGTTAGTTCAAGTTATTTCTGTGTCATCTTGCGATCTATAGAGGCCATGTGGTATAAAAATGAAAATACGTATCGAATCTGAATACTTTGCATCTACATTCCAAAGTATTTTTAACTGGAATGATATTCAAATAGCAAAGAAAAGGGCCAGCATACCAAACAACAGCTTTTTTGAATGTAATGACAACAGAAAGAAGTTTCGAGGCAATTGGAAGCAAACTATTTTTGATGTCAAATACAGCTATAGTGTATTAAATTTTTGCGATATTTGTTATTGGTATTACAATGATGCTGGGCGTATTCGAAAGGAGGCGAAAGGATCTCCACAACGTCGGAGCTTATCCCGCATATTGCAGAAATTAACGCAAATATGTTTTGTGCTTATTTTATTGTTGCCATTCTTGCTCACCTCCAATACATTGATACAGGAAGCTAGTGGCGAAGATGTTAAAGCGATCCCAACTATATCATCAAGCCCAAAGATATTGTGGTCCAGTTCCACCTATACACACCATGTGCAACAAGGGCCAAAAGCAAAAAAATTGTACCAAATAAAACGGAATTTTAAATTAAAGTTTAATAACTACAAAAATAATAAATATAACCTAAATGAATATGATAATCGAAATATTATCATGAATAGCCATAGCCATAGCCATAGCCATAGCCATAGCATAATCAAAGGCATGAGCCGCATTTATCCACCTAATCACAGCTTAAATCAACATAGTCTGATAATTCTAAGTCAATTTGATAGTACAGAAAACAAAACAAAACTAAATACCATATTACACCGCACAAAGTCAACTTCCGTTTCCGCCACCGACTCCGAATCCGATTCCGGTCCCAATAGCAAACGCACCAAACGAAGTATTGATATAACTCCACAGAACCGCCATCTGCGTAAAACTAAAAGCAAACATGAAGCTCGCAACCAAAAATTAGAAGTTGACTTCGAGAAACAAAAAAACTATCACCAAACACACAATAGAATAATAAATAAA
This sequence comes from Drosophila leonis, assembly GCA_035045365.1. Classification (NCBI taxonomy): domain Eukaryota; kingdom Metazoa; phylum Arthropoda; class Insecta; order Diptera; family Drosophilidae; genus Drosophila; species Drosophila leonis. Next base: position 599,189 of record JAWNPC010000120.1, on the reverse strand, counting down.
CAAAAGTTAACGCAATTAGTTATGAATGGACTCGGATTGAAAAAATTGCCAGATATGAAAAAGGTAAAATTATCACATTTTTATAAAATTTTTTTTTTTTTATTGTAATGAAAGTTTTTAATTGGTTATTATCACATATAAAATTGTTTATATTATAAAATTAATTGTTTTTTTTTTATACCCTGAACCCATTGAAAATGGAAAATCAGGCTATAATGGTTTTGTTAAAGTGTCAAATGTATGTAACAGGCAGAATGGGACGTGGCAGAGCATATAAAGTATATATGTATATATTTGATCAGGGAGACGAGCTGAGTCGATTTAGCCCTGTCCGTCTTTATGTCTGTGTGTCCGTCTGTCCGTCCGTCCGTATGTATGAACGCGTCGATCTCAGAACATGTAAGAGCTACAGACTTAAGATTTTTTTGTAGGTCCCTGTGTAGCAAGCGCATATCAAGTTTGTTTTTTAAAAAATTGATAGCTTTTTTCGTTTTTTGTTGTTATCGATTAAAAACTTAATGGAAAACAAGTTATTATCTCGTACATTTTTGATCTAGAGTCTCCAAATTTGGTATTTAGATTAATTTATATTTTATACGATTTTCGATTTCGATTTTTGTTATAATTTGGATATTGGCTAAAAAAAATTTATTTTTTTTTATAATTAAATTTTACAATCTTACATTTTGTCTGTATACAATTTAACAAGTAAGAGTGCTCTAGTCGAGACTGCTCGACTTAAAGATACCCCGAACCCTGCGAAGATGCGATATTCAAATCACTTTGCGCTTCTTTTTTATACATATATACAAACAACACATACACACACATACACACATGCACACTCACGCACAAGCACTTGCTCTGCTACTGCGCAGTTTACGCAGCGACTGCGCGTGGGCTGCAGTATGGGCTATACTTTGGAAAATTATTTGTTGAATTAGTTTTCTTCTAGATGGACTTTAGTAACCAAACTTTTAGAGCGTACTAATTACATTCATATGTATGTGTTTGCAAAAGCACAAGTCTCTAGTATTTGAAATACGTTAAAATTTAAATTTTCAAATTGCATTTTTCTGCGTTAATACATAACTGAGTATATTTAGAAACGCAGATCGGACGGCGTTCAGGTTATCTCCTAGTCGGGCACTACCGACTAGAGTTTTCTTACCTGTGTTACCCTACAAATATATTCTGAGGCATCTCAATAGTGTGTGGTTAACATTACTCCCACGCATCCACTGCGCAAATACACACATATTTTAACATAATCACACTTATGTATGTTTGTGTGTGTGTGTGTGTTCCTAGAGAGCGTGTCTCTTCTCTTCTCTTCTTTTCTCTTCTCTTCTCTTCTCTTCTCTTCTCTTCATTTCTCTTCTCTTCTCTTCTCTTTTCTTTTCTTTTCTTTTCTTTTCTTTTCTTTTCTTCTCTTCTCTTCTCTACTGTTCGTCGGTTCGAGGAATAAGTATAGAGATTTGCTTTTTTGTATATTTAAATTATATACAATTATCTATATATGCAGCTATGTTTTTTTACCGGCTAATGATGTTTTTTACATTATTTTAATTACAGGCAAACATTAGCCAAATAGAATACTCAAGCAAATACTTACAGTATTTAGAACGTCTAAGAAAATATCAGGGATTTGGAGACGGTAAAGACGGCAACCTCTATTCTACAGAAGGAGATCCACCCTCAACAACACTTCGTATTTTAACCATTGTAACAAATAGCTTTAGCGATATAACCGATAATCGATTCCGGCGTCGGCGTGAACATCGTGCGCCAAGAGCAACGAAAAGAGGGAATCGAGAATCGAAAAAAACTTTTAGCGATAAGACAAATATTCTCTTACATTTTCCATTAGCTATTAACGATGCTGAAGAATTTCACAACAATAAACTAGATGAGGCAAATGTGAGGCTAATGATGCTGTACAATCCCGCATTGTCAGCGCAATCACAACACCATAGAACGAGAATAGAGCAAGTTAAAAGAAAACATAATAATTCGATGAATCACAACGGGAACTGCAATACGGATAGCACGATTCCCGCGAATAGTCATAAAAATCGTAGACACAAAACTCGTAGTCACATATTAAAGCTGAGCGTTTATCAATTGCTGCCGATGCACAAACGCAAGCAGTTAGATGCCCGTAAAATAGAGTTTGAAAATGCGATGAATGATGAGGAAACCCGCAGTCAATGGTTGGAATTCGATGTCACCGAGGCGGTGCGAGGATGGTTAAACAAGAGCTGCGAGAACCTTGGCATAGAGATTCAATGTGATAAATGTAGACGCATTGGAGCTCGCATACTCAGCGATGTTTCAAGCTCACATCATTTAGATACGAAAAATTATGAGAATGATGAAGATCGGTTTCATCTGTCGCCAGTTTTGAACATTATTGGGCACATCGGTAGCACTTCACATCGTGGAAAGGGCATACAATCGGTAAATCACAGCAACTACTCGCATCATCGTAATTCAAACAAGTCAAAAATGTGGCCAAATAGTTGTTACAAACCGCATCAACGTTGCTGCCGACATCAATTGAATGTGGCCTTTAAGGAAATCAAAGGATTCGAGTTCATCATACAGCCAAAGATTTTCGACGCCGGCTATTGTCTTGGGCGTTGTCCTCCCAGGCACAATCCCGCCCATCACCACGCCTTACTCCAAAGCTTAATATGGCAACAGGATCATAATCGCGTACCCCGACCCTGTTGTACCCCATCGAAGCTCACGGAACTAGAGATATTGCACGTGGATGAGGAGCACAGTGATAAGCTTAAGATATCAACATGGAGCAATATGCAAGTTTCCGAATGCGCATGTTCATAAATCAATTGTCAACCTTTTACAGTTGACTTAAGTATTATGATAGGAAGATACCTAAATATGCGATATATATACATATATGTATATGTATATTTATGTATACATTTAAATTTTTACTGTACTGTACATTAGGCCGTAGTGATATTATTTTGAAAATATTTTTTCTATACATTTCGAAGTAGATATGAAAAAAATGTATTTTTTTTACCCCGGATCCATTGCAAATAAATTCAGGAATCCCCATAAAGTATATATTATATGGTCGTCTGTGTACACGTATGAATCAATTATATCGTAAAAAAACAATAGCTAGAGACTCGAAACTTTAAGTGTATATTCTTGTATATAATATGCATATCATTTTTATACCCTGAACCCATTTTAAATGGGAAATCAGGGTATATGGTATTGTTGAACTGTCAAATGTATGTAACAGGCAGAAGGGGGCGTGGCAGACTCCATTAAGTATATATATTCTTGATCGGGGAGACGATCTGAGCCGACTTAGCCCTATCCGTCTGTCTGTCCGTATGTATGAACGCGTCGATCTCAGAACCTATAAGAGCTAGAGATTTAAAAACAATTTTGGAGGTCCCTATATAGCACGCGCATATCGAGTTTGTTTTAAAAAATCGATAACTTTGCCCGTTTTATTGTTATGGATTGAAACCTTATCGAAATCAAGTTATTAAATTATTATTATATAATATATATTAAATATCTCGTACATCTTTTGAGCTAGAGTCTCAAAATTTTGTATTTAGATTAATTTATTTTTTATACAATTTCGATTTTTGTTTTATTTTGGATACCGGCAAAAAAAAAATTAATTTTTTTTATAGTTAAAATTTTATCTGCGTTAATAACTACATAACTGAGTATGTTTAAAAACGCAGATCGGATGGGGTTCAGGGGATCTTCTAGTCGGGCACCAGCGACTAGAGTTTTCTTACTTGTTTTAGTTAACTCATCTCATATCCATATTATCGATAATAATAATTGATAATTTAATTTCGTTTTTATATCCTAAACCCACAGAAAATAGCGATACAGGGTATAATGACTTTGTTAAAATGTATGGCAGAAGTTGATTTTTTTTTATGTTTGCATTTTTAGTAAATTGCCATATACTCAATAGAATATGTATCCCAATTGTGATTGAATAGCCAACTGCTAGTAGTCAAGTAGCGGCGATGGTAGAGATGATTCGCATGGTCGAAGAATCGTAGGCTGGGTTCCTGGAGATGGCGAAGTTTTCGTTTGCGCTGGCATATTCTAAAAGTTTACATATATACTACATACATATTTAGTTGTGAGTGTACAAATGAAATGTATAGATACAAGTTACGGAGTATATTTTAAAACGCAGATCGGTTGCGGTTGAGGGTATCACCCGTTTCTAGAGCGTACTTGTTTGTTTAAATGTAGCTTGAATACCACAAGGCGTCCCTGTGATGAATATACTGATTTTAGATACTCCTTCCACCTCAAATTGGAGATAACGTGTTTCAAAGAGTAGATAGTTATGCATACAATGGTCACATACATACATACATATATATTTCATGATCACGTTTTGATTTGATTTGAATAGAAAAGTGCATCTAGAATAAATGTTATTTCTAATAGAAAACCCCATATGCGCACCTCATGCGAAGCATCCGGGTAAACTGAGCAGTGAGCAGAGTGCGTGCTTATGTGTGCGTGTGTGTGTATGTGTGTGTAAGGTGTGTTCATGGTATTCCTAGTCGGGTACTCTTGACTTGAGCTTTTTACATGTATATAAAGGTGTTTACACTTTGAGATAAATTTAGAAAAAAACAAGTAAGACTACTCTAGTCGAGACTGCTCGACTAAGAGATACCCTGAACCCTGGGAAGATGCGACATTCAATTCACTTTACGCTTCTTTTATACATATATGTGTACATATATACAAACAACACATACACACACACACACACGCACGCACTAGCACTTTCTCTGCAGTTTACGCAGCGACTGCGCGCGGGCAGCGCTTGGGCTGCAGTATGGGCAATATTATGGAAACTTATTTGTTGAATTAGTTTTCTTCTAGATGGACTTTCGTAACCAAACTTTTACAGCGTAATAATGCCATTCATATGTATCTATTTGTCAAAGTACAAGTCTCGGTGGCGCCAGACTAGGAGTTCCCCTGAACCCCGTCAGATCTTCGTTTTTAAATATATCATAAGCTTACACCAAATTTAATTTAATTGCCAATCTTGCTGGTCATATGTTTTTGCAATTGACAAAACGTTCTGTTTAATTACTTCTGTGATACTTAATGAATTTCAATGAAATTTTCTGCATATGATCTACATATTATATTGAATATTTGTCAATTGTCTAAAAACGCAAACTCATTCACATATTGGCTATATTTGCAACTAACCTTCAATTTGAAAATTTTTGTAAAATTTTGAGCCGGTATCGAAAGTATAACAAAAATCGAAAATGTATAAAATATAAATGAAACTAAATGCAAAATGAGCTAGAGGCTCCAAAGATGTACGAGATAGAATTAAAAAACTGCATTTCGATAAGGTTTTTAATCGATATCAATAAAACGGGAATAGTTATCGAATTTTTGAAACAAACTCAATCTGCGCGTGCTATACAATTTTATTATTATTTCAAGTCTCTAGCTCTTATATGTTCTGAGATCGACACGTTCATACATACGGGCAGACGGACAGACAGACAGACAGGCTAAATCGACTCAACCCATCTCCCTGATCAAGAATATATATACTTTATGGGGTTTGCCACGCTCTTTCTGCCTGTTACATACATTTGACATTTCAACAAAACCATTATACCCTGATTTCCATAAACATAAACATATACTTATAAAGCGAAATATCATATTTGTTTGATGTATATATATATAAACGCACAAGTACATACATATATAAATTTGTATATTATTATGTTTATGTATATTTTTGTTTTTTTATAAAGTTAGTTAACAGGAAAGACTACCTCACACACTTAAATGTTGATACTGATAGTTTACAAATTTCACCTTAAAGGCCAGCTAATAAGATCAAATTTAATTTCATTTGTTTTTCTATTTTATTAAATATATGAGCATATTCACAATATAAAAGGTATTTTTAAATTAATGAATATACTCAAAGTACTTTGCATAATACTTTTCAAATTTTTGTTTTACTGTTTTGATTAATTTTCATATATAAATTTATATATACATATATATATGTATATGAAATAATGAATAGGCAAATACATCTTAGTTATTTAGTTCAATTTTTATTATAAGATGTAGGAGCTCCACACAAATGTTTGAATATTTATAAATATATGAAAATATACGAATATTTATAAATATAAAAGAACTCTAGTCTGGGTACCCGACTAAGAGTTCCTGTGAACATCCGATCTGCGTTTTTAAATATACTCCATAGTTTGTATCTAGCATAAATTTATATCAAATTAAATTAAATTTTCGAACTTACACTAAATTACTGTTGACTCAATTACTAAATTACTAAATTGACTGACTAAATTACTTGTTGAATCAATAGAGGAGATTTATATACATATATATATATATATATATATATAAAAGAACTATATATATATATTGATATATACAATATACGCCCCCACGTCCCCAATTGATATATACAATATATATACAATATATATATATATATATATATATATATATATATATATATATATATATATATATATATATATATATATATATATATATATATATATATATATATATATATACATATATATATTGTATATATCAATTGGGGGCGTGGCAAATGGAGCTAATCGCGTTTGGGGCGTGAATGAGTATTCTGTTGTCTGTGACGCCCGACTGCTATGTTCTTACTTGTTTTGTGTAGCGGTGAGATGGTTTCCGCACGTACGTATCGTCTTTGATTCGTACTGTGAAGTTTTCGATCTGTACTAGGAAAGTACCGTGGAGTTCCATTTCCTCTTCGTCGATTTTTATCGTTCTTTCGAAGTCGTTAAGCAGTATTTTTCCGACGAACAGCTCCTCGTGATTAGGCATGTGTTGATTGTTTATGGCACGGCAATCAGGAGTTTGGCTTTTTAGGAGTGGTACGGTATCGTTTCTTAAATCTACCAGTTTATTCCTATTACCAATAGTTTTTTTCATTATATTGGAATTTAATTGGTGGTATAGTGATTATATTAAGCATACTTTTCAGATTACTGACAATTTTGATTTGACGGAATTTTAGCAGCTCTTCCGCAGTTGGAAGCATAACATTTTCCTTTTCTAATATCTGCTCTACTATCTTGACTTCGTTTTCTGACAATATTATTGAGTTTATTGTGTTTTTTTCCCAGTCTATGGCATTGGATTTTTAAATTGTCTTTAAAAATTTGGAGTCTATATTTAACAAGTAAGAGTGCTTTAGTCGAGACTGCTCGACTAAGAGATACCCTGAACCCTGGGAAGATGCGACATTCAATTCACTTTACGCTTCTTTTATACATATATGTGTACATATATACAAACAACGCATACACACACACACACACGCACGCACAAGCACTTTCTCTGCTACTGCGCAGTTTACGCATCGACTGCGCGCGGGCAGCGCTTGGGCTGCAGTATGGGCAATATTATGGAAACTTATTTGTTGAATTAGTTGTCTTCTAGATGGACTTTCGTAACCAAACTCTTGCCACTCTTTATGGAAGGTCTGAGTCTGCGCAAATCATTTTTAACATCTAATTGAATAGTTCTTGTGAGGTGTTTATGTTGTTGGGTTTTTTTTTTGAAAAATCGGAATTATATTATTATAAAAGTGCCATTCTGCATGGCTGAAGCTCCTGTTTTGATCGGAGTTAGCTGAGAATTAGTTGATCGAAATTAATCGAGGATTGTTGCTAATCCAAGGTATGATGGGAGCATTAACCTGTGGGATATTATTAAACCCAGAACCCATTGAGAATGGGATTTCAAGGTATAATGGTTTTGTGAATATGTATGTAACATAGGTGTAGCAGACTCCATAAAGTACAAATACATATATATTCTTTATCAGGGCGACGAGCTGAGTAGATGAAGTCATATCCGTCTGTCCGTCCGTATGAACGCAGCGATCTGAAAGTGTCAATGTATACTCATGTATACCATACGCAGTACGAGTTTACCATTTTTTTTCAATAACTCATCCCATTTCCTTATTATCGATAAAAATCGATAACTTTTCTTCGGTTTTGAATACCGTTATAGCTATAGATTTCAGATTTACTGTGTGTATTCGTGTGATGAATACAAACATTTTGCAATTTTTGGATTTTGGATACCACGCCCGCTTCCCCGCAAATTTGAAAAAAAAGTATTTCAAATACTAGAGACTTGTGCTTTGACAAATAGATACATATGAATGGCATTATTACGCTGTAAAAGTTTGGTTACGAAAGTCCATCTAGAAGAAAACTAATTCAACAAATAAGTTTCCATAATATTGCCCATACTGCAGCCCAAGCGCTGCCCGCGCGCAGTCGCTGCGTAAACTGCGCAGTAGCAGAGAAAGTGCTAGTGCGTGCGTGTGTGTGTGTGTGTATGTATAATAATACAAATGTTCTCTTAATTTTGTCAAGCGATGATATTGCCTCGTTGTCGAGTACGATTTTGATCGTTTGAGACATTTTTGGACAATCTGCCGAAAATCAACTTCAGGTTTGAAAAACTCGCAATTGTCGATTTGTATTTTCATATTGACTTTATCAAGCGTCGTTAGGACTTTTTCAGGATGCTGGTCGTGATCATTTTCGGATTTGCTAAAAACGATAATGTTATCTTTGTATACATAGCAGAATTTGCCACTTTGGTTTCTTAGTATATCGTCCGTCGTCCGTCCGTCTGTCCGTATGAACGCAAACCATTTCGACGCTATTGAAGCTAGACTTCAAATTCTCGAATCCTCCAATTATAAAGTGTCAAGATTTTCCCGATACGCCTACTAGGGGCGTGGCAAATCGGAAATGAATTTTCCGGTATGTCAGCAATCCTGTTAGTTGAAGTGCTAGAGTTGAAATTTAGAACGCGTTGACAACCCAAGTTCAAAAGGATATGGCGGATATATTTACGCCGATAGAGGGTGTGGCAAATAGGGTATTTTCTATAGTTTTAGAGCTAGAAACTCCAAATTAACGACTAAATTACTTTTGAACTCCTCTATTGATGTGCCAAAAATTATTATATATATAGGTAGATCAATTGGGGATGTGGCAAATCAGAAAATGGAGTTGGTAGCATTTGGGTCGAGAATGAGTATTCTGCAGTCGGTAACGCCCGACTGCAACGTTCTTACTTTTTTAGTCTGATTATGGCATCGTTTCGAAATTCTTGTATTTGCCTGCCTACTTCATCTTTCAACGATGCTGGGTATGGATAGTGTTTGCAATATACTGTATGATGTTCTTCCTATCTGGCTCTGCAAACAGTTCTGCGTACTCTCTTGTTAATCGGTCAATGTAATCTTTTTGGTATTCGGAAATGTGGTCAGTGCGTACCTTAATGCTGTTTAAAGGCTCAGTTGCTAGTTGTTTAATCTTGATGTGGTAATTACCGTTGATGGTAAGTATCTCTTTGCCGACGTTTATTACAGCGCTCAGCTGTTTCAAAGTATCGTTATCGTGGAATGTTTTTAAAGTCGGTAAAATAAAGAGTTCACAAAGAATGATTTAATTTTTGGTTTCGAGTTTTCTACTAGATTTAGCTGGATGTAATTTACTTGGATCTTGTATCTATTAAAAATTTGAGTATGGGTCTGAAATGAAATGACGGTACCGAGGAGCAATTTAGTCTAAGAAATGTATATCAGATGCGTGTATGGACTCTATAGCTTACTCTTGGTCTGGTACTTGTTCTACGAGTTCGTATACGCTTTGCTGACGTCAGTTTGGCATGGCGTTTCTGCCACTTTCCATAGGAGACTCAGTAAATCAAGTATTAATATGAAATTGCCTAATGAAAGGTCAATGTCCATAAGTGTTGGTCTGGGATCTGGTTTAGGAGCTGATGACCGTATTGCTGCCGAAAGATTCAGTCTGTTGTGGGGCGTATGCCATAGGTAATACGTGTATCGCGTCGCTTGTTGGTGTGAAGGGCTTTACTGGTAGTAGCCCATAGGTGATTGATTTGAGGTGCGTAATACAAGGATCAAACGACTTGAGTTGAGACGTTGTCGTTAGTTGATTTTAGTGCCTATTGCCGAACGATAAACTGAGGAATCCCGCGAGGGGGTAGGGCCGAAGGTTGTTTATTGAACTTTGGAGTAAAAGCATTTCTGTGATCTTGGTTTTCTACCAAGCTGCATAAATGAAGAGCATGGCTTAGGTGTCTTTGTTCTTTGATTGTCAAGAGACTTGGTAGAACACCATTTAGTCCGCGTAACTTTCTAGTGCTTTTTATACCCTGAACCCATTGAAAATGGGAAATCAGGGTATAATGGTTTTGTTAAATGTATGTAACAGGCAGAAGGAGGCGTGGCAGATCCCATAAAGTATATATATTCTTGATCAGGGTGACGAACTGAGTCGATTTAGCCCTGTCCGTCTGTCTGTCTGTCCGTCCGTCCGTCCGTCCGTCCGTCCGTCCGTCCGTCCGTCTGTCCGTATGTATGAACGCGTCGATCTCAGAACCTATAAGAGCTAGAGACTTGAATTTTTTTTTGGAAGTCCCTGTATAGCAGGCGCAGATCAAGTTTGTTTCAAACAATCGATAACTTATACCGTTTTAATGTTATCGATTAAAAACCTTATCGAAATACGGTTTCTTAATTTTTTCTCGTACATATTTGGAGCTAGAGTCTCCAAATTTTACATTTAGTTTCATTTATATTTTATACAATTTCGGTTTTTGTTATATTTTGGATATTGGTTCAAAATTTTACAAAAATTTTTAATTTGAAGGTTAGTTGCAAATATAGCCAATATGTGAATGTGTTTGCGATATTATGCAACTGAAAAATATTCAATATAATATGTAGATCATATGCTGAAAATTTCATTGAAATCCATTGAGTATCACAGAAGTAATTAAACAAAACGTTTTGTTAATTGCAACATGTGACCAGAAACCCCCCCCCATTTTCATTTTTTCTATACATGTGCACACACACATTGAGACATTCGAATGCGAGCATTCTTGTCTGTTCTAAGAATCACAACAATTACAGCTTACTGCTTGAATTTTGTTATAATTCTTAACTGCCTTTAGTTTCAAATTTGCTACTACTTGGCTAAGCAGTGCAGTGGCGGTGTTGATAGAAGCGGGGCACGTCGTGCCTTGTAGGTCTGGGGTTCAAACCTCGTCGATGTCAAATATATTAAATTGTTTTTTTTCACACACACAGCGGCGGTAGAGGTCAGGTGATGTTGGTTCGACTCCAGCTGCGGAAATATCGTATTTTCTTAATTTTGTATTTTTTTTTTTTATTAAATTATTATTACTATTATTTAAAAAAAAAAACTACTCTTTTGACAAACATGCTATTTGATCGTGAAAGTGCAAGATTGGCAATTTAATTAAATTTTGTATAAGTTTGTAATGTATACAAGATACGGAATATATTTAAAAACGCAGATCGGACGGGGTTCAGGGGATCTTGTAGTCGGGTACCCCCGACTAGAGTTTTCTTACTTGTTCTCTATAATTCTTTGCGAGGGCTCTAACGCATTTAAAAGATTCCTTTTGATTAAATATGTATCAGTGACAGTTAATGATAGACTGCCTGATAAAATTCGCTGACAGACTTTCGTCCTTGAGTTCTGGTACTACATAAGCTTCGTCAACTATTTTGTTGCGTATTGCGAAAGTAATGAGATAGTACTTATGTGAATATTCTTGGCTTTCATATATAGCCATGATTCGATCAACATTTGACCTGAAAGATGTTCTATCTCCTAAAAACTCCCTTATCAATCTAGCGATCTCAGGTATCTTTCCTGATCACCCTCAGTCCCAGGCCTGACAATAGGAATGTCGCATAGAATATCCTGCCTATCAGACTGTTTTATGACACGCCTGATTAGATCACCTCCAGCAAGGGTTTCCTTTATGAGGTTTACTATAACGTCCTTAAGTTCAGGACTAGTAACAGGGGTGCTAGTAGTAGAGCGTAAAATGGCTCCTACGTTTGCTCGGTCAGGTTGGCGGTTTGAAAGACCAGAGCCTAAATGAAGGGTTGCGATACTGTCGGACAATTCGTCTTGCATGGTTGCGGATTTATTTGTCTGTTTTAAATCACTTGCATTGTGTAATCGGAATACTTCTTTTATTTCTTTGGTTTATATCTTCTATAATTTTCCTAGATGTTATTAGCTTCTTAAATTTTGGGGACAATGCTATAATTTTCCTAGATGTTATTAGATTCTTAAATTTTGGGGACAGTAATTATTATCAGAGCTGTTAAGAATTCCATTCAAATGGAATTTTTAACAGTTCTGATTATTATGTAGGATTTTGAAGTTCACTTTAAGGTATCGATAGGAAGAATATGTAAGAGGTACCACCAACCATACAACACAAACATTTTCACCTCAAAACAAATAAGAAAACTCTAGTCAGTAGTGCCCGACTAGGAGACCCCCTGAACCCCGCCCGATCTGCGTTTTTATACCCTGAACCCATTGAAAATGGGAAATCAGGGTATAATGTTTTTGTGAAAATGTATGTAACAGGCAGAAGGAGACATGGCAGACCCCATAAAGTATATATATTCTTGATCAGCTCGACAAACTGAGTCGATATAGCCATGTCCGTCTGTCCGTCCGTCCGTCCGTCCGTCCGTCCGTGTGAACGCAGTGATCTCGCAAACCACAAAAGCTAGAGATCTGAAATTTGAAATGTATACTCGTGTATAACCTACGCAGTACGAGTTTATCATTTTTTTCGATAACTCATCCCATTTCCTTATTGTCGATAAAAATCGATCAACAAATAAGTTTCCAAAATATACCCCATACTGCAGCCCAAGCGCTGCCCGCGCGCAGTCGCTGCGTAAACTGCGCAGTAGCAGAGAAAGTGCTTGTGCGTGCGTGTGCATGTGTGTGTGTATATGTGTTGTTTGTGTATACATATGCATATATAAAAGAAGCGTAAAATGATTTCAATATCGCATCTTCGCAGGGTTCAGGGTATCTCTTAGTCGAGCAGTCTCGACTAGAGCACTCTTACTTGTTTAATATACTCAGCTATGTATTTATTAACGCAACAATTGAAATCCACGCCCCATCATTGAAATCCATTAAGTATCACAAAAGTAATTAAACAAAACGTTTGGTCAATTGCGACATGTGACCAGAAACCCACCCCCGTTTTCATTTTTTCTATACATGTGCACACATACATTGAGACATTCGAATGCGAGCATTCTTGTCTGTTCTAAGAATCACAACAATTACAGCTGACTGCTTGAATTTTGTTATAATTCTTAGCTGCCTTTGCTTTCGAATCTGCTACTGTTTACTTAAGGAGTGCAGTGGCGGTGTTGTTTGAAGCGTGGCACGCTGTGCCTTGCAGGTCTGGGTTCAAACCTCGCCGATGTCAAAACGTTATTATTGTTTTTTGGTTTTACACACACAATGGTGGTGTCGCGGTAGAGGTGATGCGCTTTGATCAGTAGGTGTTGGCTCGACTCCAGCTGCGGAAATGTCGGATTTTATTAATTTTTTCTTTTATTAAATTATTACTATTATTCTTAAAAAATAACTACTTTTTTGACAAACATGCTATTTGATTGTGAAAGTGCAAGATTGGCAATTTAATTAAATATTGTATAAGTTTGTAATGTATACAAGATACGGAATATATTTAAAAACGCAGAGCGGACGGGGTTCAGGGGATCTCCTAGTCGGGTACACCCGACTAGAGTTTTCTTACTTGTTTTTTTTTTTTTGATAACTCATCCCATTTCCCTATCGATAAAAATCAATAATTTGGCTTAATTTTTAAGGCGTAACCACTAACCATACAACCATGTGTTGTATGGGTTAGTGGCGTAACTTGAATACCTTTAGAGCTAGAGATTTCAGATTTAATGTGTCCAAGTAAGACCCAAAGAATGAATACAAAGATGTTGTAATTTTTGGATTTTGGATACTATCTCCCTTCCACCCAAATTTGCAAAAAACGTATTTCAAGTAGTAGAGACATGTGCCTTGGCCAATACAGATATAAATGTCATTATTACGCCCTGAAAGTTTGATTAAGACAATCCACTTAGAAGAAAACTTATTTAACAAATAGGTTCATATAGTAAAGCCCATACTGCAGCCCAAGCGCAGCCGCTGCGTGAACTGCACAGTTAGCAGAGCACGACTTATGCGTGCTTGTGTGTATATGTGTGAGCTTGTGTGGTTTGTTATGTATTTTATACATACATAACATACATAACAAACCACACAAGCTCACACATATACACAAGCACGCATAAGAAGCCTAAAACGATTGTAAAGTCAGATCTTCGCAGGATTTAGGGTATCTCCTAGTCGAACAGTCTCGACTAGAGTACTCTTACATCTTCTAACTAGGCTTGAACTATCAACACCGCACAATATATTTTCAATATCTTGTTAGGTTCAACATGAACATGGAATTTACACCATCCGCAATGTCAAGACGATCGAGTATAGGGACATAAGAAAAACAGTTGTGTCCTATGCTCCAATTACATACCGTGGGACACCATGGCAATACACATAAGTTATTATATAAGATAAGTGATGATTATTTATAAAAATTCTCCCATAAGAAGATAAGAATTTAATATACAAATTTTAGATTAAAAGATCCGCTTAGCATAGATCACTGTAGCTCACTCATCTCAGCATAGACGACTGTAGCTCATCCAGCTATGATTTTTGCAACAAAAAACAAGTAAGAACGTTGCAGTCGGGCGCAACCGACTGCGTGATACTCTGTTCCCATAGGGGCTTCTGGCATATTACTTTTTAAAGTTTATCTTTATTTGTTAAAGTCACTGCTCGAATTAGATTCTGATTCAAAATACATATATATTTTATTAAAATTGTAAATATATTCATATGTTAATGAGTAAAATTTTTATGAATTATGGCTCGCTTCAATTGTTTGTATGAATATGATGATTTTGTGAACTAGACAAAACAAGTAAGAAAACTCTAGTCGGGGGTACCCGACTAGGAGATCCCCTGAACCCCGTCCGATATGCGTTTTTAAATATATTCCGTATACATCACAAACTTATACAAAATTTAATTAAATTGCTAATCTTGCACTTTCACAATCAAAAAGCATGTTTTTTTTTTTAAAGAATATAATATAATTTTTAAAGAGTAATAATAATTTAATAAAAGAAAAAAATAAAAAATTAAGAAAATATACGACATAAAAACATTTGACATCGGCGGGGCTCGATCGCAGATCTGCGCGCACGGCACGGCGTGCCCCGCTTCTAACAACACCGCCACTGCACTGCTTAGGCAAGCAGTAGCAAATTTGAGACTAAGGGCAGCTAAGAATTATAACAAAATTCAAGCAGTCAGCTGTAATTGTTGTAATTCTTAGAACAGACAAGAATGCTCGCATTCGAATGTCTCAATGTATGTGTGCACATGTATAGAAAAAATGAAAACGGGGGTGGGTTTCTGGTCACATGTTGCAATTGACAAAACGTTTTCTTTAATTACTTCTTTGATACTTAATGGATTTCAATAAAATTTTCAGCATATGATCTACATATTATATTGAATATTTGTCAGTTGTCTAAAATCGCAAACTCATTCACATATTGGCTATATTTGCAACTAACCTTCAATTTGAAAATTTTTGAAAAATTTTGAACCAATATCCAAAATATAACAAAAACCGAAATTGTATAAAATATAAATGAAACTAAATGCAAAATTTGGAGACTCTAGCTCCAAAGATGTACGAGATAGAATTAAAAAACTGTATTTCGATAAGGTTTTTAATTGATAACAAAAGAACGCGAATAGTTATCGATTTTCTAAAACAAACTCGATATGCGCGTGCTATACAGAGACTTCCAAAAAAAATTTCAAGTCTCTAGCTCTTATATGTTCTGATATCGACGCGTTCATACATACGGACAGACGGACAGACGGACAGACAGACAGACAGACGGACAGGGCTAAATCGACTCAGCTCGTCTCTCTGATCAAGAATATATATACTTTATGGGGTCTGCCACGCCCCCTTCTGCCTGTTACATACATTTGGCAGCTTAACAAAACCATTATACCCTGATTTCCCATTTTCAGTGGGTTCAGGGTATAAAAATATAACGGTGCCATGGAAGAGTGTCTACACTTAATTTATATGCAAAGCTGTCTTTAAAGTGTCACTTGGGAATCGTCTAAAGCATTGCCAACATACGAAAAGCACGAAATAACTAACCTAGGCTATGCGAAAACTATATTAATATTAGGTGGTCAATTATTTCGAGCATTTAAACATTAAATCGAAATACATATATTTATTTGTCTCTTACAATTTTTTCTGCCGACTTAGCAAGGAATTACGCCTATTTATGTAGGCGGTACACACTTATGAATAATTCAGATACGTAAGAATATTGCAGTTTAGCGCCACCTACCGTATTATTCTTGTGATGGTGATTCTGCAGCAATTTTAACTCCAGAGCTCTTAAATTCCAATTTGCTACGCCCCCAGAGGTCATAGACATGTAATTTTAGAAGGAGTCTAAATTGACGTAACAGCAAAATTTGTAAGCTTAAAAAAATTAGAGGGTATTATCGGTGCGCCACGCCCTAAAGGGGCCTAACAATTATTTTTATGTCATCGATAGAGGAGGTCACCAGTAAGTCACTTAGCTAATTTTGAGTTATAATTTCTAGCTCTAAAACTTTAGGAGATATAAACTTTTACGGTTTGCCAAATAGTCAGATCCGATTTGCCACGCCCCCAGTGGGCGTGGATATATAATTTTTTCATCGATCTTTATAGGATCTTAACAGTAACTTACTAGCCACGCCCCCAATGGGCGTAGATATATCAGCCATAGCTTTTTGATCTTGGGTTGTCAACGCGAGTATACGTTCTAAATTTCAAATCTCTAGCACTTCAACTAACAGTGTTTCTGACATGCCGGAAAAGGCATTTTCCGATTTGCCAAGCCCCTAGTGGGCGTATCGGGAAAATCTTAACACTTTATAATTCGAGGGTATACACGAGTACATGTTCCAAATTTCAGACCTCTAGCTTCAATAGCGTCGAAATGGTTTGCGTTCATACGGACAGACGGCCAGACGGCCAGACGGCCAGACGGACAGACGGACGCACAGCAAGACGGACATTGCACAAAACCAATATACTCTTTTTCCCTTTGGGAACAGAGTATAACAAGTAAGAGTGCTCGACTAAGAGATACCCTGAACCCTGCGAATATGCGATATTCAAATCATTTTACGCTTCTTTTATATATGTATAATTATATACAAACAACACAAACAACACATACACACACACACACATGCGCACGCACGCACAAGCACTTGCTCTGCTACTGCGCAGTTTACGCAGCGACTGCGCGTGGGCAGCGCTTGGAATGCAGTATGGGCAATATTATGCAAATTTTTTGTTGAATAGGTTTGCTTCTAGATGGACTTTCGTAACAAAACTTCTAAGGCGTACTAATGACATTCATATGTATGTATTTGCCAAAGCACAAATCTCTAGTATTTGAAATACGTTTTTTTCAAATTTTGGTGGAAGGGGGAGTGGCATCAAAAATTCAAAAATTATAAAATATTTGTATTTAAAACACGAATATACACGAAAAATCTGAGCTAAAACTATAGCTAAAACGGTATTCAAGTTACGCTTGTAAAACAAAGTAAAATTATCGATTTTCATCGATAATAAGAAAATGAGATGAGTTATCGAAAAAAAATTGATAAGCTCGTACTGCGTAGGATATACACGAGTATACATTTCAAATTTCAGATCTCTAACTTTTGTGGTTTCGCTGCGTTCACACGGACGGACGGACAGACGGACATGGCTATATCGACTCAGTTTGTCGAGCTGATCAAGAATATATATACTCTTTGGGGTCTGCCACGCCTCTTTCTGCCTGTTACATACATTTTCACAAAAACATTATACCCTGATTTCCCATTTTCAATGGGTTCAGGGTATAAAAACCAGA
Source organism: Drosophila leonis (assembly GCA_035045365.1). Lineage (NCBI taxonomy): Eukaryota > Metazoa > Arthropoda > Insecta > Diptera > Drosophilidae > Drosophila > Drosophila leonis. Next base: position 581,116 of record JAWNPC010000120.1, on the reverse strand, counting down.
TCTAACGGGAAAAAAGTGATTTGGCAACATTGCTGCTCAAACCCCAAAGTAAGCGACCCGAGCGAATCTACTGCACATCTACTCCACTCAAACAAGGAAATCCACGAATAGCCCGGAGTTCCTTGGGGACATCAAGAGATCTCTAGATTAACCAAAGCCCATTAACCAAAGCCCTTGGCAACAATTTAATTAACAACAACACCATCACCCGCCGACTAAAAAGATACCAAAAGATACCAGACCTTCCACACCGCTGGGATTGAACCCCTAACCAATCTACCCTAGTCTACCTCTAGTCATTAAATATAAACAAGTAAGAGTGCTCTAGTCGAGACTGCTCGACTAAGAGATACCCTGAACCCTGCGAAGATGCGATATTCAAATCACTTTGCGCTTCTTTTATATATACATATATACAAACAACACATACATACACACATTCACACGCACGCACAAGCACTTTCTCTGCTACTGCGCAGTTTACGCAGCGACTGCGCATGGGCAGCGCTTGGTCTGCGCTTGGGCTGCGCTTGGGCTGCGCTTGGGCTGCGCTTGGGCTGCGCTTGGGCTGCGCTTGGGCTGCAGAATGGGCTATATTATGGAAACTTATTTGTTTAATTAGTTTTCTTCAAGATGGACTTTCGTAGTCAAACTTTTAGAGCGTAATAATGCCATTCATATGTAAGTATTTGCCAAAGCACAAGTCTCTAGTACTTGAAATACGTTTTTTTCAAATTTTGGGGGAAGGGGTGTGGTATCCAAAATCCAAAAATTGCAAAATGTTTGTATTTATTACACGGATATACACAGTAAGTCTGAAATCTATAGCTATAACGGTATTCAAAAACGAAGAAAAGTTATCAATTTTTATCGATAATAAGAAAATGGGATGAGTTATCGAAAAAAAAATGATAAACTCGTACTGCGTAGGGTATACACGAGTATACATTTCAAATTTCAGATCTCTAGCTTTTGTGGTTTGCGAGATCGCTGCGTTCACACGAACGGACGGACGGACGGACAGACGGACATGGTTATATCGACTCAGTTTGTCGAGCTGATCAAGAATATATATACTTTATGGGGTCTGCCACGGCTCTGTCTGCCTGTTACATACATTTTCACAAAAACATTATACCCTGATTTTCCATTTTCAATGGGTTCAGGGTATAACAAGTAAGAGTACTCTAGTACTCCACTAAGAGATACCCTGAACCCTGCGAATATGCGATATTCAAATCACTTTGCGCTTCTTTTATATATACATACATACATACATACGCACGCACAAGCAGTTGCTCTGCTACTGCGCAGTTTACGCAGCGACTGCGCGTGGGCTGCGCTTGGGCTGCAGTATGGGAAATATTATCAATATTAGCAGTATATAATATTATAACCCATTGTAAATGGGAAATCTGGGTATAAGGTTTTTGTGAAAACGTATGTAACAGACAGAAAGAGGCGTGGCAGACCCCATAACATATACAATATATATTCTTGATCAGGGTGACGAAGTGAGTCGATATAGCCCTGTCCGTCTGTCTGTCCGTCTGTCCGTATGTATGAACGCGGCGATCTTAGAGCCTATAAAAGCTAGAGACTTGAAAATTTTTGTGGGTATTTTGTCTGAAAAGCACGCGCAGATCAAGTTTGTTTCAAAAAATCGATAACTATTCCCGTTTTATTTTAAACCTTAGCGAAATCATGTTTTTAAATTATATCTCTTTGATTTAAATATATTTTATACAATTTTGATTTTTATTAAATTTTGGATACCGGCTCCAAAAAAATGTATTTTTTGTATGATTTAATTTTACAAGCTTACATTTGATCGGCTTTAATAAATATATAATTGAGTATATTTTAAAACGCAAATCGGACGGGGTTCAGGGGATCGCCTAGTCGGGCACCACCGACTAGAGTTTTCTTACTTGTTTACTGCTGGGCTTGCAATTCTCGCATTAAACTGGCGCTATTGTTATTGAAGTATCTGTGCGAATACTGTGTCACTTGAGTTAGTGTGGGGTCTTCCACCTCGCGTTTTTGCACTGGAGCCTGTACCTTGAGCAGGGTGCAGTAGCTCACAGTGTACGCAAGTAGGTGCTTGGTCTTTTTCCCTAGTGCAGTCCTTGTTAGCATGTTTCCAGGGAGTTTTGTGGCAATAACGCCGTATATGACCAAATTTAGCTTCAAAGGGCAACGCTGCCTGCAGACAACTCGTAGATCGAGAATTTGCGTATGGTTGGGAGCCAGAGCCACATCAGCAAAGAATATATTCCGCGGGGTTTTGTTGATACGGTTTAGCGGATTGTGGATATTTTTGACATTATGGCTTTTTGATACCAGCTCTTCTTTTATTTGATTGACTTCAGTACCAGAGTGAAACCCTTTGAAGCAAACTCCGTATGGTTTGTCTTTTTTAAGCTGGTAGCTTGTCTATTGGCCATAACCATAGTGACTCGGGCTTGCATATCTGCCTTTAACTTTTCGGTTACGGCGGGGCTATTTGAGTGCATTTGAGTGCAGAAGCACTCGCACCAAGCGACAAAATTTCGTGGGCTGGAATTTCAACAGCACTTAAATTACACGAACGCAAGCAAAGCTTAAAATGTAAACAAAGTTGTTGCTTTGCGAAATGCTACCAAACGCTACCAGCTCTACTATATATATATATATATATATATATATATAGTCTTGACACTTTTTTATGTTAATAAAACTAGATTTTGATATAACTATAATGCATTACTAAGTGAAATAAAATTAATTGAACGTTGTATAAGATTAAGTTTACATTTTTATTTGGCGATATTTTTCATTTAATAGTCTCTGACACAGACGTCCAGAAGGTTATCTAAAATATCCTCGTTGCGATTTAACTCATTGCTATGTAGATAATTATATGGCTCGTCAATGCAGTCCATGTATGGTCGAAAATTGGAGTAGTCACAATTAATGGTAACGCTGCTCGGGATCTCAGAATTGGAGCTGATTGGTGTTACCAATGCTATATTAGTTTCTTTATTGGAATCCATTTTATGTGACGATATGATAATATTCTCACTAGCTGTTGGAATCTCATCCTCGGTATAGATCTAAATATAGATAATAATTATAATAAAATTAGCAATAATACTGTTATTGTTAATAACACCGTTAAGTTTGTCAATCCAAATTGGAGTCTCACCATACTAGGACAACCGAACTTATTGCTGATTATACTATTTAGGCACGATTGGTCATCTATGATACCCGTAGTACTAATTATGATGGTGCCCAGCTCATATTGTTGCTGCAGATGAAAGACCTCGTTGTTTGAAGAAGATGTGAACGATGTATCTGGGTATAGAAATGTGGCGTCACGATCGTGTGGACCGTTTGGCAATGTCAGCCCACCACCTAGGCCCACCTCTACTTCAGTTAAGGTCAGGGAATCCAATTGTTCATTATGCTCAGCAATGGTATTGCCAGGACTAGATATGTATGGCTTGTCATTCTGCATATAAATTGATGACAGATTTGGAAACCGGTCTCGAGTGCAATCGTCATTTGTCGAATCGGTTAGCTGATATTTTGCTAAAGGACTTTGATAGTTTTTAGTCTCTTGCACAGTTAGGTTTGACTTTGAATTGGCAGATTTCCGATTGCGTATGCGTTTTCTATCACATTTCTTGGGATCGACGCCTAGTTCCCAATAGCCTCCTTTACCCTTTTCCTCACGCTTACGATTGCGAAAGCAGTGATGCAGTGACAGATTATGCCTAATCGAATTCTAAAATATGAAATACATATTTATTCAAAGTGTTGTTAGTAATTTGCTTAAAATTTCAATTAGATGTAAAACAAGTAAGAGTGCTCTAGTCAAGACTGCTCGACTAGGAGATACCCTGAGCCCTGCGGATATTGCATACATACAAACAACACATACACACACACATACACACTCACGCGCTCTGGCAACTGCGCAATTTACGCAGCGAATGTGCTTGGGTAAACTGATCTGAAGATCTGAAACTTTAAATGTATACTCGTGTATACCATCCACACTACGCCATTATCGTATTTTTTTCGATAACTCAGCTAATTTCCTTATTATCCATGAAAATCGATCATTTTGTTTAGTTTTTGAGGCGTAATTTACATACCGTTATAACAAGAAAATTTAGATTTACTGTGTACATCCGTGTAATGAATACAAACATTTTGTAGTTTTTGGATTTTGAATACTACACCCCCTTCCCCACAAATTTGAAAAGAACGTACTTCAAATAGTAGAGACTTGTGCATCGGCAAATACATACATATAAATGTCATTATTACGCTCTAAAAGCTTGATTACGAAAGTCCATCAATAGAAGAAAACTTATTGAGCAAATAAGTTTCCATAATATGAGTATAGCCCATACTGCAGCCCAAGCACAGTCGCTGCGTAAATTGAGTACTAGGGAAAAACTATGTCTGGTATATCGCTGCTATAAAAATCAAAAATATATTGTGGACTTATCTACGCTCACTAGCGGCGTCTTGAATGACAAATCTTAATAGATTTAGGTTTACTTAATTTCAGACTTACATTCCATTTTTTACGCACTCGAAAAAATGCGAATTTCGACTCAATCCATGCACAAATCTGTTGAAGTGTAACTCGTCCATTTTCGAGCATTGCCATCCCAATTATATGAGAGTAGTTAAACGGCGGCTTGTGTGTTACATCTGTCTTATATTTGTTAGCCGACTTTTCATACTCTGCCAAATCGCTGGAATGATAAGTTTGTGTCATATATGTATGTGCATGTATATGTAGTAGCTCGATTCTTACCATTTAATTTTGTTAATGAAAATATCGTATCTCTCTGCTGGAGTTGGACGCTTTAACAGCGCTGTTGCTGAGCTATGTTTTCTGGAGTCGGGGCAGGTGATAACGTTTCGAATAAGTGATTTATTTGCCGTATTCTTCGAGGAGCCTTGTTCTAACGGCTTTAATTTCTTTTGGTCATTGATAGTTTCGACCTCAGTGGTCAGGTGCCGATTGCCAGTTTGGATATTGATATCATCCTCAGAGTTGGCATCAATTGTTTTGGACCACGTCAGATTTTGATTACGTAGTAACCAATTTAAATTTGTCAGCTCGCGCTCCTCGTCAGAATCATCAATTTCTGGAGATTTCACGATACTCAAGTATCCACATATCTGCTCATCATTTCCTTTAAGATTTTTTTTTGATCCAATCATGTTTCTTTGTATATCTGTCAATAAATGTTCATTATCAAAGTTGACGATAGCTGGATGAGTTTTCATTTATTCTTATTCAAATATTCACTCCATAGCCTCTCTATCCTGACTGATTTACTCATAACTCATCTAAACTGCTGACTTTATAGAGAGACTGACTCGATTTTATTGAAGATCTTTAATTAATGTGAGAGGATTTTATGCAACGTCCGGCTTGCTGTCCGTCCGTCTGTGGAACCCACCAGGGGCGTGCCTAATCGGAAAATTCATTTTCCGGTATCTCAGAAACCATGTATTTAAAAGTGCTAGAGGCTTGAAATTTTGAATATCAGCCAAAATCAAAAAATATGGTGGAAAAATCTTTGCCCATTGGGGGCGTTGCAAATGGGGTCAAACTGTATCTTCTACAGTTTTAGAAATAGAATGCCGAAATTTAGCACGTGAGTTACGTTAAGATCCTATAAAGATCGACGAAAATTATATATGTCCACGCCCACTGAGGTCACAAATCAGATCTGAAAATATTGTGTTCTATACAAATTCTGATATATCGAGCAATATTGATGCTAATGAACTGAAAATTGTAATTTATACTCATTTACGACCCAAACGCTACCAGCTCTACTTTCTGATGTTCCACGCCCCAATTGGTATATTTGTATAATTTTTAGTAAATCAATAGACGAGGTCAATAGTAATTTAGTCGTTATTGTTTTCGGGTTGTCAACCTGAGTATATATTCCAAATTTCAAGTCTGTAGCATCAATAGTGCTCAACATATAACAGATTTTGTGCAAAACGCAATATATTCGGATTCGATTTTCCACGCCCCTAGTGAACATAGACATATAATTTTTAGCCAATCCTTAGAAGGAGTCTAAGGTAACGTAACTGAAAAAGTTAAGCTCCAAAAATGTGGAGATTACAGGGTATTTTTTGGTATGACACGGCCCAAAGTAGCGTAACAACAATTTTTAGATCATCGATAGAGGAGGTCACCTGTTGGCTGTCGCGATTTTCCACGCTTCTTATAAGCGTAGATATATCCACCATTTTTGATTTTGGGTTGTCAACCAGAGTATATATCATATATAATATATATTTCAAGTCTCTAGCATCAATAGTGCTGACGATGTATAAGAATATGTATAAATCACTATACCTTGTGACCGATATTTTTTATACCCTGAACCCATTGAAAATGGGAAATCAGGGTATAATGGTTTTGTTAAATGTATGTAACAGGCAGAAGGAGGCGTGGCAGACCCCATAAAGTATATATATTCTTGATCAGGGTGACGAACTGAGTCGATTTAGCCCTGTCCGTCTGTCTGTCTGTCCGTCCGTCCGTCTGTCTGTATGTATGAACGCGTCGATCCCAGAACCTATAAGAGCTAGAGACTTGAATTTTTTTTTGAAGTCCCTGTATAGCAGGCGCAGATCAATTTTGTTTCAAACAATCGATAACTTATACCGTTTTAATGTTATCGATTAAAAACCTTATCGAAATACAGTTTTTTAATTCTATCTCGTACATCTTTGGAGCTAGAGTCTCCAAATTTTGCATTTAGTTTCATTTATATTTTATACAATTTCGGTTTTTGGTCTATTTTGGATATTGGATCAAAACTTTACAAAAATTTTCAAATTGAAGGTTAGTTGCAAATGTAGCCAATATGTGAATGATTTAGCGATTTTAGGCAATTGACAAATATTCAATATAATATGTAGATCATATGCTGAAAATTTTATTGAAATCCATTAAGTATCACAGAAGTAATTAAACAAAACGTCAATTGCGACATGTGACCAGAAACCCACCCCCGTTTTCATTTTTTCTATACATGTGCACACATACATTGAGACATTCGAATGCAAGCATTCTTGTCTGTTCTAAGAATCACAACAATTACAGCTGACTGCTTGAATTTTGTTATATTTCTTAACTGCCTTTAGTTTCAAATTTGCTACTACTTGTCTAAGCAGTGCAGTGGCGGTGTTGTTAGAAGCGCGGCACGCTGTGCCTCTTTCAGGTCTGGGTTCAAACCTCGTCGATATCAAAACTTTTTTCTTATTTTTTGTTTTCACACACACAATGGTGATGTCGCGGTAGAAATGATGCGCTTTGATCAGTAGATGTTGGTTCGACTCCAGGTGGGGAAATGTCAGATTTTCTTAATTTTTTATTTTTTGGTTTCATTAAATTATTATTAATTTTATTCTTAAAACCAAAAATTACTTTTTTGACAAACATGCTATTTGATTGTGAAAGTGCAAAATTGACAATTTAATTAAATTTTGTATAAGTTTGTAATGTATACAAGATACGGAATATATTTAAAAATGCAGATCGGACGGGGTTCAGGGGATTTCCTAGTCGGGTACCCCCGACTAGAGTTTTCTTATTTGTTCAAATTTCCTTTTTGTTAAGTTAGTAGGACTGTCCTCAGTTACTGTGCCAAAAATAAGAGCCATCTGTCAACCGGACTATTTACAGCAGCTGTCAAAATCAGTCGATCGCAGTAATGTGTTTTGATTTTTACAATGTCGAGCAAAGAATTTGCATTAAATTTGGTTTTTCCACCCAACCCAAGCCTACAATTGGTCAAAGCTTTTAAAGACGGGCGGGAAACCGTTGAAGACTTGGCTCGTTCCGGATGACCTTCTACCTCTACCACTGGCGAAAACATAAAAAAAGTAAAAGAAATCTTGCTCGAAAATCGTCATGTAAGTGTTAGCTCGCTTGATTTTGGTGCACCATTTGGAAGCGTCGCCGCTCGACTCGTTCCAAAACAGCTGAATTTGTACCAAAAAACCATTACAAGAAACGATTACAAGACCAACAAGTAAGAAAACTCTAGTTGGTGATGCCCGACTAGGAGATCCCCTGAACTCTGTCCGATCTGCGTTTTAAAATATACTCAGCTATGTATTATTAACGCAGAAAAAATGTAAGCTTGTAAAATTTAAATTAAATTAATTTAAAAAAATTTTTTTTAAATTTTGGTATCCAAAATCAAATTCGTATAAAATATTATTAAATCTAAATACAAAATTTGGAGACTCTAGCTCCAAAGATGTACGTAATATAATTGAATAACTGTATTTCGATACGTTTTTTAATCGATAACAAAAAAACGAGAAAAGTTATCGATTTTTAAAAACAAACTTGACCTGCGCGTGCTATAAAGGGACCTACTAAATTTGAAGTCTCTAGCTCTTATAGGTACTGAGATCGACGCGTTCACACATACGGACGGACGGACGGACGGACGGACGGACCGACAGCCATGGCTATATCAACTCAGTTCGTCACCCTGATCAAGAATATATATACTTTATGGGGTCTGCCACGCCTCCTTCTGCCTGTTACATACAATTAACAAAATCATTATACCCTGAGTTCCCATTTTCAATGGGTTCAGGGTATAAAAATGGGGTCAATACTATTGACCAGCCACCGTATTCGCCTGATTTGGCTCTCTCGGATTTTTTCCTGTTTCCAAAACTAAAATTGCCCCTCAGTGGAACGCGTTTTGGGTCAATAGAGGGCATAAAGCAAAATTCGAAACAGACTACTAAGGTCAACTGGTTTGGACAGCTGCTGTAAGTATTCCGGTTAAATGATAACTGAGGACAGTCCTACTAATATAACAAAAAAAAAATTTTTTAAATATCGAGCGGGGGCATTTTAAATGAGAATTTCCGGGTATTTTCCGGTCTGAAAGTATAGTCAGTTCCGATTTGCCACGCCCCCAATGGATTTGGATATCCGTCATATTTTTTATGTTCATGTTAAAATGCCAAATGTATGTAACAGGCAGAAAGAGGCGTGGCAGACCTTATAAAGTATATATATTCGTCATCATGACGAATATCTGAGTCGATATAGCCATGTCCGTCTGTCCGTCCGTTCGTATGTATGTATGTAGATCATATGCTGAAAATTTTATTGAAATCCATTAAGTATCAGTAATTCAACAAAACGTTTTGTCAATTGCAACATGTGACCAGAAACCCACCCCCGTTTTCATTTTTTCTATACATGTGCACACATACATTGAGACATTCGAATGCGAGCATTCTTGTCTGTTCTAAGAATCACAACAATTACAGCTGACTGCTTGAATTTTGTTATAATTCTTAGCTGCCTTTAGTTTCAAATTTGCTACTGCTTGTCTAAGCAGTGCAGTGGCGGTGTTGATAGAAGCGACGCACGTCGTGCCTTGTAGGTCTGGGTTCAAACCCAGCCGATGTCAAATATTTTTATATCGTATTTTCTCAATTTTTTATGTTTTTATTTATTAAATTATTATTACTCTTTTAAAATTATATTAAATTCTTTTAAAAAAAAACATGCTATTTGATTGTGAAAGTGCAAGATTAGCAATTTAATTAAATTTTGTATAAGTTTGTAATGTATACAAGATACGGAATATATTTAAAAACGCAAATCGGACGGGGTTCAGGGGATCTCCTAGTCGGGTACCCCCGACTAGAGTTTTCGTACTTGTTTGATCTTGGGCTGTCAACGCGAGTATACGTATCAAATTTCAACTCTCTAGCACTTCAACTAACAGGGTTTGTGACATCCCGGAAATGCATTTTTCTAAGTTTCTATAGTACAGTCCATTCTGCAGCCCAAGGGCAGTCGCTGCGTAAAGCAGAGCGTGTGCTTACGCGTGCGTGCCCATGTGTGTGTCCATGTGCTGTTTTGCTATGTATGTATAAAAGAAGCCAAAAACGATTGTCAAATCGGTTCTTCTCAGGATTCAGGGTATATTTTCTAGTCGAACAGTCTCGACTAGAGCGCTCTAACTTGTTTACTTTGAATTCTGACTACTTACATATGTATGTATGTGCATAATTCTTATTACTCTTTCTCTCATAGTATGCTCCTGAGGGATGAACCGAAGCGGCACACAGTGAGCAAGTTTGTGTATGCATATAAATGTGTGTGTATGTGTGATTTGGATACAAGCTATCTTCGTTCTGTTCGTTGGCTTATGACTAATGCTCTCATTGGCTCTTTTTAAGAGAACATTGAAAGCCGATGACGTGATTGGCTGGCACGAGCTATCCGTTTGACCGCCAAAGGGTAGCATAGTAATTGCGACTGATTGGGCGCCGAATGCGAAAAAAAGGTGTGGACGCCATTTTGAAATATGACAATGGGGCGTAGAAAATCGGGTATTTTCTACATTTATAAACTTATAAACTCAACATTTAACGACTAAATTACTATTGACCTCCTCTATCGATTTGGCAATGTGAATAAGTATTCAGCAGTCGGTAACGCCCGACTGCAACGTTGTTACTTGTGTTTATACCCTGAAACCATTGAAATCGGTGTATAATGGCTTTGTGAAAATGTATCTCGTAAACCACAAAAGCTAGCTGAAATCTGAAATGTATACTCGTGTGCACCCTACGTAGTAAGACTTTATCATGTCTTTTCGATAACTCATTCCATTTCCATACTATCGATGATTGGTAATTTTGCTTCTTTTTTTTAGTGACTTGAATACCTTTATAGCTATAAATTTTAGAGATACTGTGTGTATCCGTGTAATGAAAACAGATATTTTGTAATTTTTGGATTTTGGATACCATGCCCGATATTTGAAAAAAACGTATGTCAAATATGTGTTTGTGTATGTGTTGTTTGTAATTTATATATAAAAGTAGCGTAAAGTAATTGGAATATCGGATCTTCGCAGAGTTCCGGGGTATCTCCTAGTTGAGCAGTCTCGACTAGAGCACTCGTACTTGTTTATATTTGACAGTGCAACAATGATTCATTATTACATATATTATTACATATATTTACAATAATTTACAAAATTGATATTTTTTAAAAATGTAGTCTTTGGAAGCAAATAGCCAAAGGATCTCTGAATAAAATAGTTATATCACACATGTAGGCGTATTACCTAAAATATTTGTTGGAAAAATTATTGAAATATCATTAAAATATGTGTAAATTGGAGTTGAAAAGAAACACACACTATATATGTAATTCGAAGCCATGGAATTATATGCACACATATAGTTTCTGAACCTTAAATGCTTTTATTTTAATAATATTGCTGGAACAGACAGTCTGTTATATCCTACTATTCGAAATTTTTTAGACAGCGCTCTAAGTAGCTTTAATAACATTTTTATTATTACTCATTGTTCACGCCTATTTTTTTTGCTCTTTATTCACGGAGTTAAAATATCACTTCACCAAAGAGTTGATTCATATGTGTATGTATTTTTGAGCCTTAATATATTTCTGGTCTTAAGTATTTCACAAGCCCCGTATAGCCCACACTTAGGAAAAACTGTTGTGATTCATTCAGCCTCTGCTGTGGTCATTTATATAATTCAACAATTAAGTATTTCAAAGAAAAAATATTTCAATTATTTACTCGGAAACAAATACTTTTAAACTTTTTGGACACACGAAAGAATGTTATTTACAAAGTATTATTTACATTTCTATATTTGTATTATATATGTATGTATGTGTATTTCACTTAAATGAGCAATATTCAATTTAATGAATTTACATGTCACTGGGTCTAGTTTAGGATAACGAAAAGAATATTATAGGATTTCGACCATACTGTTTCAGGCGAGCTGCTTGAATTACACTGCAGTTCGGGCCAGTTCGAGTATACCTGTGTACCCTTCTACCTCTCTGCTACGCGGGCAATTGCTACCCCTATATATATATATATACTTACCTAGTACATTGAGTAAGATTCCTAACTGGTAAAATTGGTCATGTAGGAGGGCTAACTGTTTGTGAGTAAACGGGTGGACAGGTACACTCTTGGTTACACGCAAGTGGTCAGGAAAGTTCAGTGACCCAGCCTATTTGTGGTCGAACGGGTAACTAACGTACATACCATATAGTACCCCCAATGGTGACGCCACTGCGCCAGTAGCTAACTAACGTCAGCCGAACTGCTAAAAATACTACTTCATCCATATATGTACCTGTTCGTAGGCAGAGCCGACAAGCCACCGAACTGACATCGACCACCGTCCATTTCCGAACGGACAAAAGCGTAGCACACAATCCTACATCAACCCCTATTCGTATAGTCTGCTTCATTTGTAAGGTCATTTTTTAGGAATCGCCATGTACTCTCGCATTTTTCCACATTTTTCCAACAGTTTTATATTTCAACTTACCTAGTATAAAGTAATTACTAGAGTTTTCTGTTGAATACAAAATATCTGAAAGATATTATTACATTTTAATACCGTCAGCTCACCAATTCAGCCCAATCTATCTATGTTCTAGATAAACAGATCATCAGTTCTAAATATGAGAGCATGATAAGATCTAGGTGTTTACAGGGCACCTGATAGTCATAGCTTGTCTCGAGTCCGCTCACACTTTTGTATAGCTTGCACCCCCATTAATATATACATATGCAAATTTTGTCAGCGCTCAACACTCGAAAGGGTAGGAACTCTAATAAAACCTATAAACTAGAGTACAGGTACAGTTCACTTGGGACATGAGTTCTGCTTAAATCACCTAGACTTATTTATTTAATTTCAAAAACAGAATTAAGACAAAAAGTCCACTATCGATCCCATGGCCAAAAAAAAATATATGATTTTACAATTTGTCATCGTTACAATGTATTTAGTATACATGATTCACCTCATGATATTATGTTATGTATTGTAGTCTCAAGAGTTACAAAAATTCTTTACCAGTAAAACATTTCACTGTGAACTTTGTTAAAATTTTATTTTTTTTATTTTTTGTCAACACATATATTTTACAGTACAGTTTTGTGTATTACGGCTATAATTTGATTAATTTAATTTTAATATACAGCTGGCACACAATTTACAGTTTACATATATTTTATATAATATTCTAAAAATAAATAAATGCAATTAAATTCAATTCAATTTAATAGTTGACCACTTAATATAAAATATATTACGTATTATAAATATGTAAATGCAACTTTAAAATTATTTAGCTAAATAAGTAACTAATTGATAATATAAATTCATAAAACAAATTGGGTGTAGTAGTAGTAGAGATACCTCGTAACCATGCAAACTACTTTAACGTGATCTCGTAATTGTTTTCCTTCGATTTAAATAGGATTTTCTATATATGTTTTATCTGTGAAAGCTCAACAATCTAGTTCTCGATTTGCATTTGTATTCAAGCTTATCTCCGCTAGACTTTGCAGAACACATCTTCGTACAAGGGTAGAGTTTCCCAAAAATAAACGGCTTACAAATGTAGACACAAGAAAGAATGCTCTAGTTGTATCCACAATGGTATCAGACTGGGAGATAACCTGGTACCTGCCACGCCTCCTTCTGCTTATTACATACATTTTGACGAAACCATTATAATGTATACCCTGAACCTATTTCAAATGGGAAATCAAATTTAAATGTATGTAACAGGCAGGAGGAGAAGTGGCAGACCCCATAAAGTATATATATATATATATGCTTGATCAGGACGACGAGCTGAGTTGATTTAGCCCTCCTGCCTGTCTGTCTCTCTGTCCGTCCATCCGTATGAGTGAATTGCGATTGAATTGTGTTTAAATTATCAGCTGATAGTTTGGTTTAGATTTGCTAGATGGCGCTCGAGTAGTGAAATGGCGGTGCTGGTGGAAGCGATGGACGTCAACTTACTTACTCGATACCAGCCGATGTTTGATGGTTCTTTCTTTTATTTATTTATTTATTTTTTTTACAAATATGCTATTTAATTGTGAAACGCGCGATTGTGAAGCGGAAGCATGTTTTTTAAGTCGAACATTTGTATAAGCTTACACTGTTTTCTGTTTAAATAAATACATAACTGCGTATATTTGAAAACTTTCAGCATATCTCTTAGTCGGGCCCCGATAAGAGCTTTCTTAGTTGTTTATTGTTAGAGCTTGCGAAAACAGACAACATACAAGAGTCGGTGGATGCCCTGAACTCCGGACGATCTGTGTTTTTAAACATACTTGTATGTACTTGTATCTTTTCCAAAATTACCAAAGTCCGCAATATTTATTGTTAGAGAAAATGTCTGCGACTGGCGCTGATGGCGAAAAAATGTACTAAAAAAATAATAGTACAAATATTTAATTAACGTTCGACTGAAATGTTCATATGCATTTTATAAGGAGTCGAATCCGGACAGGTCACTCTCGATCTGTAATGAATCAGTAGTATGTGTATTAGTCTCATATCTATATTGTTAATATAAATTTAATATTTATTGAAAATATCAAACCTTCTCTGGCTTGTAAAGATGTGTATGCGGCAGTAAAAATGTCGAACCAAGGTCTCGCTCAGCCATTGTGTTTGCCTCCTATATACAATTAATAAGTTTTATTTTTTTTTATTTTACTAATATATAATGTTGGTCGACCAGACCCAACCTGACCCGACTTTACCTCAATTGTATTGTTTGGGGTCAGCTTTTCAAAACATAGATGAAGCGATTTGGTAACAGCCTGAACTGTTGTTTCATCGAATGAGCGTATATCAGCTGATCTGCAAATAAACAAAATATGTATTTCTAACATCAAATGTTTGATACCTCTGACCTCGATAGAATTTACAACATTTTCGTTTTTACATACATATGTATACTATTGTAGATCATAACACTGCTTGTTAAATGCAACATTTTCTTCGTAAAAAAATAAGTAAAAATTTAAAGAAACTTTAACTTTAAATTGTATTGTAATATTTATTCTTTACGTAAGCCTTAGCTGTACATAGTACAAGTTAAAATCGTGACTTAAATCTTATACTATTTTAACCCCAGACAGTCATTGTTTATTTTTTTACGTTTAGGTCATCGTTCGTCGTTTCGACTACGACCGACTTTAAATTCATACAATAAATCATTTGAAGATCAGAAAAGGAAAAATTTAATTTATTTTAATAGTTGTATTTATTTTTTATCCAAAATAAATATAAAATTCAATTTTTTTATTACATTTTCTTATTAGACCTTAATTTCCACAGACTTTCTTCATTTGGTATGTGTTGCAAAACATATAAACTTTAAAAATTAAAAACAATAAATAATAACATATTTCATCAAATTATGTTTTTTTCTTAAAGACAAAAAATTTTTCAGGAGATCAATTTGTTCTATTTTAAGCAAGAGGCACAAACCTCAATTTTGTGCTCTCCACAAAGGCTTTTTTGGCATTTTGCGCATGTTGTCTTTGTCATACATATGTCGTTTGGCAGAAGGACAAATTGCGCATATCTTGCGTTTCTTGGTTCCTGAACTTGGGACAATGTTTTCATCATTATCAGGTTTATTTTGAAGATTATATTATATATTTCTTGTTTGTGTTTTGTTTTTGTGCCTTCTCCGTTTCAATAAACGAAGCGCATTGACGACTAGCTATTTCTACATTTGTCCATTGCACTGTTTCAGAAACTATATCTTTAGTCCAAAACATTTGAAAACATTCCAACGGATCGGTTATGATCTTACATTGGCGTGTTGGCCCTCGACTTTGGTGAACAATATTTAGACCATAGTGATGACTTTTTCCTCTGACCAAAGACCATTTATAAACATGTTTCCCACAAAGAACAGTTTTTGTGCACGGTATAATGTTAGATTTAGCCTTTAAAATATTAAGAGGAATATCATCTTCATCCACATATGTACATATGTTTCTTCCTCTGAAGAACTTGAGCTTTGAACAAAATTGTCTTGTTCTAAGTCATTATCTGAGTTTGTGAGTTTGATAAGGGGAAAAAATGTTCGATCTCGGAACCATTTAACGGCTTTTTAGAATTCATGATTATGAAAAAATCAACCTTGAATTATATAAAAAATTTTTGCCCAAAAACCTGAAAACACAAGTCATCTTTCGTCGATGTGACTACTAAATTTGAATTAACAAGTAAGAAAACTCTAGTCGGGTGTACCCGACTCGGAGATCCCATGAACCCCGTCCGATCTGCGTTTTTAAATATATTCCGTATACATTACAAACTTATACAAAATTTAATTAAATTGCTAATCTTGCACTTTCACAATCAAAAAGCATGTTTTTTTTTAAAGTATATAATATAATTTTTAAAGAGTAATAATAATTTAATAAAAGAAAAAAAAATTAAGAAAATACGACATAAAAATATTTGACATCGGCGGGGCTCGATCGCAGATCTGCGCGCACGGCACGGCGTGCCCCGCTTCTAACAACTCCACCACTGCACTGCTTAGACAAGCAGTAGCAAATTTGAAACTAAAGGCAGCTAAGAATTATAACAAAATTCAAGCAGTCAGCTGTAATTTTTGTGATTCTTAGAACAGACAAGAATGCTTGCATTCGAATGTCTCAATGTATGTGTGCACATGTATAGAAAAAATGAAAACGGGGGTGGGTTTCTGGTCACATGTTGCAATTGACAAAACGTTTTCTTTAATTACTTCTCTGATACTTAATGGATTTCAATAAAATTTTCAGCATATGATCTACATATTATATTGAATATTTGTCAGTTGTCTAAAATCGCAAACTCATTCACATATTGGCTATATTTGCAACTAACCTTCAATTTGAAAATTTTTGAAAAATTTTGAACCAATATCCAAAATAAAACAAAAACCGAAATTGTATAAAATATAAATGAAACTAAATGCAAAATTTGGAGACTCTAGCTCCAAAGA
Source organism: Drosophila leonis (assembly GCA_035045365.1). Taxonomy (NCBI): domain Eukaryota; kingdom Metazoa; phylum Arthropoda; class Insecta; order Diptera; family Drosophilidae; genus Drosophila; species Drosophila leonis. Next base: position 564,198 of record JAWNPC010000120.1, on the reverse strand, counting down.
TGTACGAGATATAATTTATTAACTTCATTTCGATAAGGTTTTTAATCGATAACAAAAGAATGGGAAAAGTTATCGATTTTTAAAAACAAACTCGATAAGCGTGTGCTATACAGGGACTTCCAAAAAAATTTCAAGTCTCTAGCTCTTATATGTTCTGATATCGACGCGTTCATCCATACGGACAGACGGACAGACGGACAGACGGACAGACAGACAGACGGACAGGGCTAAATCGACTCAGCTCGTCTCCCTGATCAAGAATATATATACTTTATGGGGTCTGCCACGCCCCCTTCTGCCTGTTACATACATTTGACAGCTTAACAAAACCATTATACCCTGATTTCCCATTTTCAATGGGTTCAGGGTATAAAAACAAGTAAGAGTGCTCTAGTCGAGACTGCTCGACTAAGAGATACCCTAAGCCCTGCGAAGATGCGATATTCAAATCATTTTACGCTTCTTCTATATATACGTACATATATACAAACAACACATATACACACACACACATGCACACGCACGCACAAGCACTTGCTCTGCTACTGCGCAATTTACGCAGCGACTGCGCGTGGGCAGCGCTTGGGCTGCAGTGTGGGCAATATTATGGAAACTAAATTGTTGAATAGGTTTGCTTCTAGATGGACTTTCGTAACCAAACTTTTACAGCGTACTAATGACATTAATATGTATGTATTTGCCGAAGCACAAGTCTCTAGTATTTGAAATATTTGAATTTTCATCGATAATAAGGAAATGGGATGAGTTATCGAAAAAAATTGATAAACTCGTACTGCGTAGGGTATACACGAGTATGCATTTCAAATTTTTGATCTCTAGCTTTTGTGGTTTACGAGATCGTTGCGTTCACACGGACGGACGGACGGACAGACGGACATGGCTATATCGACTCAGTTTGTCGAGCTGATCAAGAATATATATACTTTATGGGGTCTGCCACGCCTCCTTCTGCCTGTTACATACATTTTCACAAAAACATTATACCCTGATTTCCCATTTTCAATGGGTTCAGGGTATAAAAAACAACTTACAATTGGCACAGTACGCTGTACGTTTGCCACGATCAACAGCTAGCAAGCGACTAGCGCTATACGGAAAATGAGATCAATACAAAAACTAAAACAACAAAATAACTGTAAATGAAATTTTTGCGTCGTCGATTCGACGAACGATGACGGTCTAGGGTTAAAACGAAGAAAACGAAAACTATAAGAATTCAGATACATACAAACAGTGTGCCACTAAAGTCACCGTACTCTTGAAACATTTTTACGAAACACGCTGTAACTTCGTAAAATTTTTATGAAACAAAAAAATTCAAGAATTCGACTCCACAAAAGTCTACGTACTCTTGCTTGCTCGCCACTGTCTGGCGCCAACGTTCTTGTTAGAAGTAACGGGCATTTTCAAAACGTGTGTACAATATCGTCAAGATGTATACTACTTGGTGTACATTACTTGGATTGGACGAAATTGGCCAACTTCTTCGTAAATATGCCCCGATAAGAGTTAACTCTAGAAAAAAGTGGGCGGATCTTGCAGCTCCACAGAACGGAGCAAAATTCGTATGCAGAGATAGCCAAAATAGTGTCCAGAGCTAAGTCTACCATCTAAACAGTAATTAGCCGTTTTAAATACGAGGGGAGCATCAAAAATAGTACTAAATCTGGCCGATGATCTGCACTCTCAGATCGCGACAAGTAGAAATCTGACTCTATACCAAGTTTCCCAGCACTGACTTTCAAATGTTTTTTTGAGGATGTCAATGTACATTTATTGCTCCATCACGCCATCAATAAACTCCAAGCTTCCAGCGCCCGATGCAGCTATGCAACACCAAACCATAAGGCGACCGCCGCCGTGCTTTACCGTCTTTTTTGTGTTTTTCGGATTAAGATCTCTTTCAGGTCTTCTCCACACGTACAGGTTCCCGTCCGAGACAAATTTATTGTACTTCGACTAATCTGAGATGATGACCATACGCCAAAAGTCAACTGGCTTGTCTACATACGCCTTAGCAACTTCCCAATGCTTCTTCCGATTTATTAAATTTACGTATGGCTTCTTGCAAGGAGTGTACGACTTAAACTTGTATGATTTTATGGCGCTACGAGTTGTTTCCGGGTGTATATCCTTGGTGGCGTGATGGAGCAATAAATGTACATTGACATCCTCAAAAAACATTTGAAAATCAGTGCTGGGAAACTTGGTATAGACTCAGATTTCTACTTGTCGCGATCTGAGAGTGCAGATCATCGGCCAGATTTAGTACTATTTTTGATGCACCTCTCGTATTTAAAGCGGCCAATTACTGCTTGGATGTCAGACTTGGATCTGGACACTATTTTGGCCATCTCTGCATACGATTTTTGCTCCGTTCTGTGGAGCTGCAAGATCCGCCCACTTTTTTCTAGAGTTAACTCTTATCGGGGCATATTTACGAAGAAGTTGGCCAATTTCGTCCAATCCAAGTAATGTACACCAAGTAGTATACATCTTGACGATATTGTACACATGTTTCGAAAATGCCCGTTACTTCTAACAAGAACGTTGGCGCCAGACAGTGGCGAGCAAGCAAGAGTACGTAGACTTTTGTGGAGTCGAATTCTTGAGTATTTTTAGTTTTTTAGTAATAATATTTGACTAAAATAAAATGTTAGTATTATTTAAATGGTATTGTGTAGATAATAGATTACTTTATAACCCTGCATCAAAATTTTTTTGTTTCATAAAAATTTGACGAAGTTACAGCGTGTTTCGTAAAAATGTTTCAAGAGTACGGTGACTTTAGTGGCACACTGTATGTATGTATGTACATAGCTTATAACTCCACTCCAACAGCACTGAAATGCAATCGGGGGTGCATAAAAAGCCAAAAAATATTGACACTGCACTATTGGCGATTTTCCATGATAGGTGGCATAAAGTCATAAAATTGATTGAAATATTAAGAAAATATTTTTATTCATTAATTGTAGTAATAGTTGTAGTAGTAATAGTTGGAAAACAATTTTTTTTCTACCGGCAACTCTTTTTTTGCGGCAACGCTTTAAAATCAACTGATCTGTTGAAGCTTTCAATTATTTCTGATGTTGTAAATGCACAAATTATCATTGTTTTCATTTAAAATAAAAAGACCAATATAGAAAACAAAGCTCAAGGTATTTATAATCTATTATTTACGGTGAATGTTCGTGTTGTTTTTATTGTCCAGTGTTATTGTTAATTGTATTTTTAGCAAAAATGTAACAATTTAATTGTGTTCCGTGGAGTTTTTCTTGAAAAGTGCATATCAAAACAGAAAACTAAAAATGACAAGTTACTAAGCAATGTGTCTAGTTTCTTGTAGTAATACTTTATTCTGCTCGTTTTTGCTCCTTTTGAAAAAAAATGCACTTAAATTTTGCTTTGCGTTCAACTACACGCTTGTTGATATTTGGAACAACAACAACCGCAGTGCTGATGCTGTCATAACTTACTTAATAAAGGAAATTAATATCGATAGTTTATAAAATACAGCGAATTAAAGCCAAAGTGACCAAATTCGTTTATTATATAAAACGTTACTTTCACCAATACAGTAGAAATCTTGAACGATTCAAGTCGATTCACACAGAATGGCTTGCAAAACATTTGGAAATAAAGAAATAAGAAATAAGTACAAGTATTTGAAATACGTTTTTGGAATTTGATGGAAACTTACAAAGTGTTTGTATTTATTACACGGATGTATACAGTAAATCTGAATTTTCTAGATGTAATGGTATGCATGTTACGTCTCAAAAACGAAACAAAATTATCGATTTTCATCGATAATAAGGAAATGGGTCATACGTACTGCGTATGGTACACACGAGTATACATTTCAAATTTAAGATCTCTAGCTTTTGTGGTTTACGAGATCGCCAAACTCACACGGACGGACGGACGGACAGACGGACATGGCTATATCGACTCAGCTCGTCAACCTGATCAAGAATATATATACTTTATGGGGTCTGCCAAGCCTCCTTCTGCCTGTTATATACTTTTCACAAAAACATTATTACCTGATTTTCCATTTTTAATGGGTTCAGGGTATAAAAACTAGTGCACTGGACAAAACTTCAGTTATAATTATTCCTTACCACTACAAACAGCAGACTATTTAGCTTATAGTGTGATGTGGGTACATAAATAATAGTTAGCAATAACAAAGTGTTTGTCAACCTATAGCTGTACAAAATGTACTATGGAACAATTACACAATATTTGGGGCGAAATTAAGTGTTGAAAATATTCTATAAACACAATTTCTGTTGATATCAAACTTCACTGTGAGGATATAAAAGATTATAATGAAACTTGCCGCTATCTGCAGGGAAAATGTTGGGCATTATCGAGTCATCGTTAAGTCTTATTGGTCAATCTACGCAGGAAATAAAAAACTGTCAAGCTAATACTACTGTTAAGTGCGCCAACTGCAGTGGCCCTCACAAATCAAATCAAATCACTGTGCGCTTCTTTTATATATACATACATATATATATACAAACAGCAAATATACACACACACAAGCACTTGCACTGCTACTGCGCAGTTTACGCAGCGACTGCGCGTGGGCTGCGCTTGGGCTGCAGTATGGGCTATATTATGGAAACTTAATTGTTGAATTAGTTTTCTTCTAGATGGACTTTCGTAATCAATCATGTAGAGCGTACTCATGACATTCATATCTACGTATTTGCCAAAGCACAAGTCTCTAGTATTTCAAATACGTTTTTTTTTTCAAATTTGGAGGGAAGGGGGCTTGGAATCCAAAATCAAAAAATTACAAAATGTTTGTATTTAGTATACGGATATACACAGTAAATCTGAAAACTATAGCTATTACGGAATTCAAGTTACGTTTAAAAAACAAAACAATATGATGGATTTTCATTGATAAGGAAATGGGATGAGTTTTCGAAAAAAAAATGATAAACTCGTACTGCGTAGGGTATACACGAGTATACATTTAAAATTTCAGATCTCTAGCTTTTGTGGTTTACAAGATCGCTGCGTTCACACGGACGGACGGACGGACGGACGGACGGACGGACGGACATACGGACAGACAGACGAACAGGGCTAAATCGACTCAGCTCATCTCCCTGATTAAGAATATATATACTTTATGGGGTCTGTCATTCCTCCTTCTGCCTGTTTCTTACTTCATACTTTCATACTTTCACAAAAACATTATACCATAACCATACAATACATAGATAAGACATCTGGAACAAAATTTTCAGCGCATATAAAGTGTGCATGGCGACCCACCGTTAAAAGACTCAGTAGGTTATGCAAAGACGAGTTCCGTTACTTTTAATGTTAATTAACGGTTCTGTTGTGATGATATTAACACATTGTGCTCTGTTATCCCAGGTAAAGTTTGGCGGGCACTTAAACTGAGATCGAGAAATTGCTCCACAGCAAACAAAATAAAGGTTTTAAAAGCAAATTTCAAAAGTAAACACCATAAACATGGTCAATCCTTTATTTTATTTCCTTAAAATACAAACAAGTAAGAGTCGAGACTGCTCGACTAAGAGATACCCTGAACCCTGCGAAGATGCGATATTCAAATCACTTTGCGTTTCTTTTATATATACATATGTACATACATACATACAAACAACACATACACACACACACGCACATGCACACGCAAGCACAAGCTCCATTGAAAATGGGAAATCAGGGTATAATGTTTTTGTGAAAATGTATGTAACAGGCAGAAGGAGGCGTGTCAAACCCCATAAAGTGTATATACATATTCTTGATCAGCTCGACAAACTGAGCCGATATAGCCATGTCCGTCTGTCTGTCCGTATGTCCGTCCGTCCGTGTGAACGCAGCGATCTCGTAAGCCACAAAAGGTATTGATCTGAAATTTGAAATGTATACTCGTGTATACCCTACGCAGTACGAGTTAATCATTTTTTTTTTCGAAAACTCATCCCATTTCCTTATCGATGAAAATCGATCATATTGTTTCGTTTTTTAAACGTAACTTGAATTCCGTAATAGCTATAGTTTTCAGATTTACTGTGTATATCCGTGTAATGAATACAAACATTTTGTAATTTTTTGATTTTGGATTCCAAGCCCCCTTCCCTCCAAATTTGAAAAAAAAACGTATTTGAAATACTAGAGACTTGTGCTTTGGCAAATACGTACATATGAATGCCATGAGTACGCTCTAAATGTTTGATTACGAAAGTCTATCTAGAAGAAAACAAATTCATACAATAAGTTTCAAAAATGTAGCCCATACTGCTGCACAAGCGCAGCCCACGCGTAGTCGCTGCGTAAACTGCGTGGTAGCAGAGTAAGTGCTTGTGCGTGCGTGTGCATCTGTGTGTATGTGTTGTTTGTATGTATGTATGTATATATAAAAGAAGCGCAAAGTGATTTGAATATCGCATCTTCGCAGGGTTCAGGGTATCTTTTAGTCGAGCAGGCTCGACTAGAGCACTCTTACTTGTTCTTCTATTATTTTTTGGATTTTTTTTTTACAAATATGCTTTTTGATTGTGAAAGTGCAAGTTCGAAAATTAAATTAAATTTTGATAAGTTTAGGATAGATACAAGTTACGGAGTATATTTAAAAACGTTATCGGATGAGGTTCAGGGGATCTCCTAGTCGGGCACCCCCGACTAGAGCTTTCTTACTTATTACAGTCTAAAATCTTGTTGTTTTGATGTCACTTACATTTCAGTGTTAGGAATATTTCTCATCCAGGAGCTCATTCTTTGAAAATCACTGAAATAAATCAAATAATTTGGGACAAGTTTTTGTGAGTTGTGTGAAATACACTTACTCGTTTGAATTTAAAAGAGTTTTTAAACTTTCTCTAGATATTTGTTGTCCTTGAGATGATTCGCAATCAGTAGCAGTTCCATTTTCCTTGCAGTCGACTGGTTTGCTTTTCAGTGGAACTGGTCGACCGCTGACAATTGCAGAGACTTCAAAGCCGGCAGAGACTAATGCGCCATACTCTTGACCAGAGGGCTTTGACGTTGGGTCTCTTGTAGCTTTAGTTTTACCTTTGCTATCATTGTGAATTGCTTTGAATAAAGGAGTACTATCGACCTCGTCTAACGTCAATTCGTGTTGTTTTAATTGCTGTGTGTGCGGCAAGACCGATGGATGGTAGTATTTAGCTCGTGGTATCATTACAGTAAGTGATCGATCCGATTGAACCGGCTCGAATGCATTGGCTGATTCCTAACGCAAGATAAAAAGAAAACATTCGTAAGTAAGTTATTAGCGAAATAAGTCAAAGGTTACCTTGAACGTTGAATATTGTTCAGTATTGTGACTTGATTCGCTATTTGAATCATTCAAAATATTACGCTTGTCCATGCTGGATTTCCGTATGAGAGCTACAGAGGAGATTCCCGATTTGTTGCTAGATGAAGTCAACATACTTGGATGATAATTGGATGAGTTTATAAATATAGGCCTTGTCCTAATACCTCCATGCGTTTTGCGCTTCGTATAGATAAGTAGCATGCAGACCAGCAAAAAGATAAAAACTGTGCCGATTGCAATCAGGCTAATCAGCAATATCTTCAAATTCAATTGACACGTGGCTCCCGCGTGCCAAGCAAAGCATTCACATACTGAAGTTCCATTCAAAATTCTATTCGACGTCACACAACGACCATGGTAGTTGCACTTATCGCATCCAATTATCCCATCTGAACAATGGCGACCAGGATAAATGGGATTATCGGATGTGTCCACATAACCATCTGGGCAACTGCAAGTATAGCTGCCTACCAAATTAAAACAGTGGGCGTGGATCGAACAATCATTGAAATCATCGTGGACACATTCATCAAAATCTAAAAATAAAATATATACATTTAATAAGTAAGCAAATAAGAGTGCTCTAGTCGAGACTGCTCGACTAAGAGATATCCTGAACCCTGCGATATTTCAATCACTTTACGCTTTTTTATACCCTGAACCCATTGAAAATGAGAAATCGGGGTATGTTTTTGTGAAAATGTATGTAACAGGCAGAAGGAGGCGTGGCAGACCCCATAAAGTATATATATTCTTGATCGGGGAGACAAGCTGAGTCGATTTAGCCATGTCCGTCTGACCGTCCGTCCGTGTGAACGCAGCGATCTCGTAAACCACAAAAGCTAGAGATCTGAAATTTGAAATGTATACTCGTGTATGCCCTACGCAGTACGAGTTTATCATTTTTTTCTCGGTAACTCATCCCATTTCCTTATTACCGATGAAAATCTATAATTTTGCTTGGTTTGTTCAAGCGTAACTAGAATACCGTAATAGCTATCGATTTCAGATTTACTGTGTATATCTGTGTAATGAATACAAACATTTTATAATTTTTTGATTTTGGATACCACGCCCCCTTCCCCCCAAATTTGAAACGTATTTCAAATACTAGAGACTTGTGCTAGTATGGGCTCTATATGGGCTATTTATCTTGACTCCTCTCGACTTCCAAAGCGACTTGTTCGCGTCTAGATAAACTCTTTAAGCGCGATTAATAACAATAAAGTGAACTCTTAGTTAGCACTATATAAAACAATATAAAACATATAAACATATTGTTTAATTTTATTCCTAAGGGCTATTCGATTCGGTAGCTCAACACTCGTACAGCGTATGATATACAAGAGTATACATTTCAAATTTAAGATCTCTAAGTTTTGTGGTTTACGAGATCGCTGCGTTCATACGGACGGACGGACGGACAGACGAACATGGCTATATCGACTCAGCTTGTCGAGAAGAATATATATACGTTATCTGCCTGTTACATACATTTTCACAAAAACATTATACGCTGATTTCCCATTTTCAATGGGTTCACGGTATAAAAATATGTAGAGCATGTACAATATTTATATACACATATACACGAACTGCAAAGAGAATCTTGGTTTTGTCTAATCGCCGTCTTGCTATCAGTTCGTCTGTATGTATGAATGAAAAAGATTTTACCGTTACTTCGCTCATTTAACAGTGTAAAGATTTTCTTGATATGTCCAATAGGGGCGTAGCTGATCGGGAAATACTATATCACTGTAAACATAAACGCTATTATATTTTTAATTAGAAACAGCTGAAATTTGTTCAGTTTTAAAGCTAGCAACTCACAATGAGACTAAAGAGTTTCAGTTGACTATCTCTATTGATTTACCAAAAATTATATTTATGTTAATATACGCCTTGGTGGCGGGGCAAAGTGGAAGAAGATATCTCTTCCACAGTTTTGGACCTCACTAGGGGCGTGGCAAATACGGGGAAAACGGGTATTTCAGAGTTTTTGAGCTGAAATCGTCAAATATAGAAGGTCAATCGCTCTTTAGACCTGTTATTTTATTATGTTCGCCCATTGAGGCTTAGTAAATTAGAAAATATTGATTTTTGAGTTAATTTAACTGTTTAACTGGAATGTGATTGAGTATTGTGTATCTTAAGAGTATCTTACTTGTATTCAACTAACCTTTAACTGTCAACGAATTTATATCTTCCTTCGATGTATACAACTCGGTACCTCCAACACTATAGTTACTCTGTCGCAGATATTTCTTAAAAACAGCTTCTAAGCGCTTCACATCACTACTTTCTGACAACTGAAATTTTAATAATAATAATAATAATAATAACATATACAAATATATATATATAGTTAACTATAGTTATAGATCATTTGGTTTAGCGACTTAACCTGTAGCAAGAAGTTTCCCAATACAGTAGCGTTTTTTCGAAAGTTGAATTGCCTTGACTGGACTCCATAGTATATATCACGAAAGTCGGATTGCATAACCATGCGATCAATGGCATCAACGATGATTGATCTTAGATATCGATTTTGATTTGACGAATTGTTTAAAAACTCATCGTTAAATTTGAGCAAGTAGTTTCCGACTCTAGCAATTGGTATACGCAACTCAAACGTATATGTGGCTGTGGATTTGAATTGTAAAGACACAAAGAAAAATCAATATTACATGTTGAGCTACAATTTCGATCTTTTCTAATCTTATCGGATTACATAATACCAAAATTTTTTTAATCACCTACTGAATTTAATCAATCAATTGAAAATTATATATTATATATAGAGTGGGCCAATTAAAAGTTTCGATTTAAAAATGCAATAAAACATATTTATTTATTTTTTTATACCCTGAACCCATTGAAAATGGGTACAAACATTTTGCAATTTTTTGGATTTTGGATACCACGCCACCTTCTCCCCAAATTAAAAAAAAACGTATTTCAAATACTAGAGACTTGTGCTTTGGCAAATACATACATAGAAATGTCATTAGTAGGCTCTAAAAGTTTGATTACGAAAGTTCATCTAGAAGAAAACTAATTCAACAAATAAGTTTCCATTATATAGCCCATACTGCAGCCCAAGCGCAGCCCGCGCGCAGTCGCTGAGTAAACTGCGCAGTAGCAGAGAAAGTGCTTGTGAGTGCGTGTGCATGTGTGTGTGTATGTGTTCTTTGTATATATGTATAAAAGAAGAGTAAAGTGATTTGAAAATCGCATCTTCCCAGGGTTCAGGGTATCTCTTAGTCGAGCAGTGTCGACTAAAGCACTCTTACTTGTTTATGTACTATTGTTCTGCTTAGAAATGAAATATTATTTCATTAAAATGGCTGCCGCGGCTGGCCTTACAGTAGTCCATTCGGTCGGACCAATTTTCGAGCACTTTTCCGAGTGTTTGGTGCCGTATCTCGTCAACGGCGTCACGAATGTTGGCCTTCAAATGGCCAATTGTCTCTGGATTGTCGACAAAACTTGGACTTGTCTTTAACGGCGCCTCACAGAAAATAGTTCAACTGTGTCAAATAGCAGCTTCTTGGCGGCCAATTGACATCATCATTTCGGCTGATTAAACGGCCATCGAACGTTTCGCGCAATAAGTCGATTGTGACATGAAATGTGTGACAAGTTGCACCACACTGCTGAAACCAAACATTATCCACATCAATACTATCAAGAGCGGGCACAAAAAAAACGGTTATTATGGTGAGATAGGTGTCTCCATTGACCGTAACGGTTGCTCCGTCCTCGTCTTCAAAAAAATATGGGCCAATGATGCCTCCGCTACACAATCCGCATTAAACCGTCACTCGCAATGGATGCATTGGCTTCTCTAAGACCTCGTGTGGGTTTTCCGATATGGCAGTTTTGTTTATTGACGTAGCCACCAAGATGAAAATGAGCTTCGTGCGAAAAGATGATTTTTCAATTTGCAATTTCTGCCCAATTGCCTTTGTTTTGGAAATAAATTTCGAATATATGTATATGAACATTGCTCAAGCGTAAATCGATTCATTTCGTTAAGCGGAGATAATATACTGAATTTTATGACAGAACAGAATGATATAAGTATTGCAAGAGTCAAATTAGCCCGTGGTTCAAATCCAAATCGATAGATGACCCCACCCTATACATTTTCATAAACTATAATATAACTATAATATAAACTGTAAATAGAAAATTCAAATTTAAAAAAAGAGTAAGAGTGCTATAGTCGAGATGTGAAGATCCGATATTCCAATCACTTTTCGCTTCATTTATATATACATTACAAGCAACACATACATATGCTCTGCTAATTATGCAGTTTACGCAGCGACTGCGCTCGGGCTGTGCTTGGGCTGCAGTATGGGCTATATTATGGAAACTTATTTGTTGAATAAGTTTTTTCTAGATGGACTTTCGTAATCAAACTTGTACAGCGTACTAATGACAATCATATGTATGTATTTGCTTAAGCATAACTCGCTAGTATTTTAAATACGTTTTTTTCAGATTAGGAAGGAATTAGGGCATGGTATCCAAAATCCAAAAAAAAAAACAAATGTATGTATTTATTACAGTAAATCTCAAATCTATAGTTATAACGGTATTCAAATTACGCTTAATAATAAGGAAATGGAATGAGTTATCGAAAAAAAAAATGATAAACTCGTACTGCGTATGACATACATTTCAAATTTCAGATCTGTAGCTTTTGCGGCTTACGGGATCACTGTGTTCACACGGACGGACGAACGGGCAGACGGACATGAAAATATCGACTCAGCTTGTCGAGCTGATCAAGAATATATTGTATATACTTTATGTGGTCTGCCACGCCTCCTTCTGCCTGTTACATACATTTGACATTTTAACAAAACCATTATACCCTGAATTCCCATTTTCAATGAGTTGAGGGTATAAAAACGCAGATAAACGGTCTGTTGGAATGTGAGAGCAGAGCTCAGGGTAGCTCCAAGTCGGACAGTCCCGACTAGAGTACTCTTAATTGTTATATAACATCTATACATGTACATATGTATGTATGTATGTTCATACATATAATATTTTCTGTCGAACTGTATACTAATTTGTATACAAATATTTAATAGAAAAATATAAAATCGTATTTTGGATTCTAATTAAAAATGATTTAATTTTCTAAGTCGGGCTTACTTACGTTTGCATGGTCGATCCGGAAACATCCGAGCAAATCCCAGCCGGCATTCACAGTGACTCACGTATTCTGAGATACTGGTGCATATCTCATTTTTGTTGGACTTACAAGCGGGATTGCAAGCCTCGGATAATGGAATTGGGCCCAATAGGGTTTTCGGAGGTGTAGCTATCAAGATACCTCCAAGCAGCACACTATTAGAGTTGATAGGTGGTTGGATTTCTTCGTCTCGAGTTGATATATCAAAAGAAATATTCGTATCATAATCCAACGGTACGTCTAGGTCACTGATTTTTTTTTTATTCTCATTGCCAGTAGCTTTTGTCATAACAATTAAAATGCTTGACACATCGGGTCGGAAGCTCAGTGTGGAAGTGTTATTAGGTAATATTGCATAAGTGTTTGATTTCGATCGTATATAATCTACTTTTTCACTTTTGGTTGTACCCGTTTCAGTATCTATCAAAGTTGGCATATATACTGAGGTATTTGGTAATTGTGTAAATCTTACCTTCTCGATAGTAGCGGTTCGCGATGAAAAGGATTTTAGAGATTTCGAAATGCTGCTCTTAGTTTTTATTAAGTTTGTATTATTGAGAATATCTGTTATTTTATTGGAAAATGTATTGCTATTCATGTTTCCAATAGTAAGTTTCGTTGATGGAGAAATAACTGGCTCCGACGATTCCAATCGAAAAAACGAGTTTTTACTATTGTGATAAGCAATAGAGTCTGCATTATTTTTAGCGTCATTGTTATTATGATAAGTATTTGTTGACACGAATACTGAATCCCGGATGGAAGTAGTAACTGCTTTTTGTATTTTTTTGAATATTGAATAAGTTGTTGATACAGACTCGGCTATGGTTGGAGGCTCTGCTGTACTTGACGAAGCTTCCGTATTATTTAAGTTAATTATATGGAAAGTATTTGGTATCTGGATTTCCAATACATTAACCCTCTTTGTGACCGATGGGAAAGTCTTGGGATTTTCTAAATTTTGTGAATCGTTAAATATTGATTCCACTTCTATTTGATTGGGACTTATAACTCTAGTTGGAAGTAACGTTCCTTTCGTTACTATTGGGAGATGTCTACTGGATTCCTTAAATATCGATGATGCTTTTATATCTTTTCGATTCGGTGCATATCTATTGAATATATCTTTAGCTGTTAATGTTGATGGTCTTTGTTGTGGTGTCAGTAGTGGTGGTGGCTGCAATCCAACTACACTTTGCTTAGATCCTGCTCCATAGGTCAATGTTGAAACTGTTGTTTTTATAAGTGTTGCCAAAGGTGGAGGCATCAATATTGTGGGAAATATTTTAGTTCGCTTTATAGTATTTTCCATCTGCTTCGCTGAAGTTGGTAATGGCAAATTATATTCCTGTTTGGGCTGTGGGTGTGCCCTTGTATTAAATTGTTCACCAGCTGCCACAAAAATTTTTTTGGGCAAATCATTTTGTACCTTGTTTGCTTGGGTTTGCGTTTGGTTGGACTTGACAAACGGTTGACCCAAGCCGATAGTCTGTAACGATGCAAAAGATAACCAGGCATATTCTGTGCTAGGGTTTGCCACTTTGGGATTAGTTGGCGATTGAAAATGAATATTATGATCATTGAAATCATCTGGCTCAGAAACTGAGACGCCGTCTCCTAAAGAAATATTTTCGTTTGGCAAATTGTAGTTGGAGTTGTAAGTTGTAAAATCAGCATTTTGATCTTGTTGTTGCGAATTCGCTTCTTCACTATCATTGAGGGTAGTACCCTTGTCATGGATGGGCTGTAGATATACCAGATTAGGCTGCTTATTGCTATTTGATATAATTGAATTAGAATCAACCTGACTTGAATCAGTGTGCACATTCCACTTTGTAAAAGCTTTGCTAAAACTCCATATTTTATTGAGGTTTTGCGATATGATTTGACTTTGATTTAATATTTTTGCATTAGATGAGAATAATAAATGTGTATGAGGTATGTTTGAAGTGATAGTTTTCATACTAAAACTTGCATTTGGATCAGTTATTGCCGAGCTTTCAGTATTTTTATAAAAGTTCTGATTACGCTGCTTAAATATACTACCTGTTTCCTTCGCGAAATTCGAATCGTATATGTGCTCATAGCCTGTCTCAACTGCCTTGGCAGCTAGCCTCGTATTCTGAGGTGTCAGTCGAACCTCAACATGCGCTTTATTCAATGGTATTTTTATAAGGGGCATGTGTGGTGTGGTAATGTGACCCCGCAGTGCAGTTGCAAGTGGAAAGTTTTCGCTTTCCCTCCTAAAAGTTAACGGTGGGACATTTATGTTGACATTATGATTGAGCACATCTGTCTTCAGATTTATATGATGATGGGCAGATATCTTTGGTGATATTTGCTTGTAGCTACTACTGTCAGATATTGGATATGTTGTGATCGTTGGTAATTGTGTACTAAATATTTGAGGAATTTGTTTGATTTCCAAAATTTCATTATTGTGCAACTCCGAATTCAAATTACCAATTAGTTGCTGTGATCCATGGAGATGCCCATTGCCATTATTGCTCGAACTGTTGTAGATGTCTGGCAATCTAAACTTGCCCTCTGATGATGATGGCGGTGTATTGAGCTTTGGATATATGTGAGGAACTTTTGATGTTGGTGGACGAAGTATATTGTTGTAATCATCGGCTAGCACTCGATGCTGATTACGATTTGCTTTCAATCCATCCGCATTATAGTCCATAGATCCCACACCGACCGGTATGATGCGTGGTGGGGTCAGAGAAAGTGGTATTTGTGGTGGAATCCAGGTTTTCTTTTTGAATGGAGGCACATTATAATTTGTGAATGTTTGGTTTTTATACGCAATCGATAAATTACTGTCGCTGTGAGTGTTAGACATTGCATTTTGTCGCAAATATTGAACGCGAATTCCGTTTGGTCGACCAATGATGACATCCGCATTTGCATTTATTATCTCCCCCGGTCGTATTGGTATTCCATTAGTCAACAAAGAGTTTCCATAGGCTAAATGGGGTCTCACTGATTCGATATATGGTTGAGAACTATTCATATTTTGCTGTAGTAGCCAGCTGTTGTCGATCGCTCCATCCGGAAAATCGAGTTCTGCTTCCGATTCCGGTGGATTGACGTGAAGACTATATGCTGTTAATCTTTTCAGATTGATGTTTAAATTATTTAGGCCTGACTTAAAGTTGTTTTGAATGTTTTGTTTGAAATGTGAATTTTGTTTAGTATTATTTCTTTGCATAGGAGTATGTGGGTCAGGTGTTTGTAGTGGTATGTAAACTGGCTTGTCGTCTGATTGATTTTGAGTTGAGGGACTGCTGGTTTGATTTTTCCTGACCAAAGCGAGATTATCCGTATTCTGTTTTGTCTCCGCTTGTCGATTGACAATATTTTGTTGTAGCAGCTCAGCCATTGCGTTAAACACTGGTCGAAAGCGTTGTAAGTTTAAAGAACCAATTAATTGCTCTACGGTAGGCGAGGCTGACATTGATGGAGACTGAGACGGTAACTTTTTCAATGGCATAATGTATGCATCATTGTTTTCTGATTCTGACAGGGTTTGATCGGCTAAATCAGATTCAAAGTCTTGCTCGAATTTGGTTTGACTTTTTGTGGTTTCAAATCCATTATTTTTATTTTTAACTGTAGTTGTGGTTATAAAATGGATATCATTGGGAATCGGTGTTAATGACGATTTGCTGACTGACCCATGATCGTTTAGCACAAGTGTGGGTCTTGCAATCAATGACATTTTTTGTACATTTACTGCCGTTACTTGTAAAGTTTCACCACTTACCAGGGTAGCTACAGTAACAAGAATTTTTCGATTATTTTTTCCTTTCTTTTGTATTAGCTCAGTTCGGAACATGGATACAAGTTCCGGTCGTAACAGCGAATCAGGCACAATATCCGTCTTAATATTGACAATCACTTTTGTTTGTAGATTAGTTTGATTTGCATTTTCGTTTTCGGATAAGGATGACTGTACTTCAGACTTTAAGGCTAAAGCTGTTGCCAGCTGATATGTGACTGTTGTTACATATGTTTTGGTAGCATAGATCTGAAGATCTTGATTGATTTGGTTAGCTGCAAGAGGTGTTTGATATTTGACCTTCGATGCACCTCGTGGCGGAATGGATTCCGTGATGACGACTTGTGTTAAAATATTTTCATCTGTTAAAATGTTCGTTGATTCCACTCCTTTCACCTGCGTTTTCATTATATTCAATGGCCTGTAATATGTATTTGTGTCTAATAGAGGAGTCGCATCTTCTGAGGGCTGCAGAAACGAAATGTAATCCTCTGGCCCAGTCACTGTGTTAATTATCGTGTAGCTCGATCTGATAACAAAGTCGTTGTTTTTAATCGAATTATAGTAGTGGTATGTCGTTGGAAATATCGCCACCACAAGATCGGGCGTCTAAATTGGGTATGTGATTAGAAATCTATTAGCGAATCGTTTGTTAACCCATTGGTTCAATGTTCAATGAGAAAAATGGATTTGTGCAAATGTAGGAAACAGGCAAAAAGTGTAATGACACACCCCATAAAGTATATATATTCTTGATCAAGACGACGAGCTGACTGTCCGCCAAAACAAAAGCTTGAGACTTGAAATTTTAAATGTATATGGCTGTTTAAATAGCGTACAAGCTAGAAATGTCAGACGTTACTTACTAGCGTTGCCAATTCAATAATTACCATAAGCTGACTCAACCAACAAAGTATGCCCATAAGTCATCAATTAAAACTGAGTCAGGATGGAGTCTGCAGTAACTTAACTGCCCGATTTCCAAGCTCTAGCTCCAAACATAGCAAGATATAGTTTTTCTGATTTGTCACGCCCCCCAATTGGTATATATATGTATATATACATCATTTTTGGTAAGTCAATAGAGAAGATCACTACTAAATTAGTTGTTAAATTTTGTTTCTAGCTGTAAAACTATAGACCCAAGATCAAGAAGATTTAGATTTATCTACGCCCACTGGAGGCGTGACATATGAATATATATAGTGTTATATACAAATTCTTATACATCGTGAGCACTATTGATGCTAGAGACTTGAAATATATATACATATATGATATATACTCGGGTTGACAACCTAAAATCAAAAACATATGGTGGATATTTCCACGAGTATAGGTGACCCAAATGTAGTTGTTATGCCCCGGCGGGGCGTGGCGCACCCTGTAATTTTCACATTTTTGGAGTGTAAGCTTGCAAATTTTGGTGCTTTCTGGTATTTTACTAGAAACTTCAAATTCACCGACTGTTGTTACTGTTATTTAGGGCATGGCAAATCGGAAAATATAGATGGTTACGTTTGGGCGTGAATGAGTATTTAGCAGTCGGTAGCAACGTTCTTACTTGTTTTTATAAAGAAATGTCTTCAGTAATGTTAGTGTAATGGTTCTTGAAAGCTATACTCACGTTTGAAAGAGTTACGCCTAGGTACAATTCACTGGTTGCACGCAAAAATTTGCGTTCCTCCGTTTGGCGATTTGATACAATCTTCTCTCTGCTCTCCACTGTAGTGCTTCCCTTATTAAGGTATGTTGTATGATATGTATAGGTAGTTAGGCAGGTCTTTGTAATGAATTGATTCTCTTCCATTGGAAATGAGAAGTTCTCCTAAGACGAACAATAAACAGTAATTTCTGATAACAATATATATTAATTTTTACCTGTCTAATAGTAGGCAGAGCCAAGATCATGTGATTCTTAAGTGTACTGGGTGCAAGAGTGACAGGTTTCATCTGAACATTCCTCGATGACAGATTGACCGATGGGCTATGAGTTGATGGCGCTTGTTTATCAATATGCTTGATTTTGTCACTTGCAATGATTAGCTCTACTCCATTTGACATGACATGTGTGGCTAAATTGAATCTAGCCTGATCCAAACTCTCATTCGACATATCGTCAGAATTGACCGCAACTAAATGGTTAGTGTCAGCGACCATACGAATATTCTGAAGGCGGGGCATTGTGTCAGTTGTTGATTCACTTTTACTACTATGTGTTGTGTCGTGTTTAACGTGTCTCTTATTGTAGCCTGCATCGATTACAAAAATTGTATGTAGACATTTAGTGTCTGGCGCAAAATGCAAAAGAACTGCCCTTTTCTATTTTCATTTTATTTATTAAATATTTTTCAAATGTTTATTTACATGGACTTTATTCAATGATAGTTCAAGTTTACAGCCAATGGTACTTTATATTTAAATGTAATTTTACAGAACTTTTACTTAATATTTAAATTTTTGAAAATTCGATCACGAAAATCTGTAGAAATGTATTTAAAGTATGTATGTATGTATGTATATTGTTTATCTCGACCAACAACAGAGTCGATGTAGATCTGACCGTCTGTCTATCTTCCAAAGCACTTGCAGATCAAGTTTGTTTCAAACAATAAAATAATAATAAAATCTCAATTTTTTTGTATCCATGAAATGAAAAATATCTCTCACGTCTTTGGAACTACATACACCGAATTCTTACACTCATTCACGGAAGTGAAATGAGTATATTGAATTTATGCAATGTCCGTCTTGCTACCCGTCCGTCTGGCCGTCTGTTCGTCTGTCCGTATGAACGCAAACCATTTCGCCGCTATTGAAGCTAGAGACTTAAAATTTTGAACATATACTTGTATATACCTTCGAATTATAAATTTTCCCGATACGATAGATATCATAACTACGCCCATTGAAAACGTGGATGATAATCGGGTAAAACTGTATCTTCTACAGTTTTAGAGCTAGAAAGCCTAAATTTGGCGTTACAGTTATGATCATATAAAGATCAATGAAAAGTTTCATATCCACTGGGGGCGTGGCAAATCGAATCTGAATATATAGCAATTGGCACATTTTGCCAAATCAGAAAATTGAGCTGGTAGCGTTTGGGTCGTGAATGAGTATTCAGCAGTCGGTAACGCCCGACATCCTTTCTTGTTTTTATGTATATTAGTTTCATCTATATTTTTAAAAATTTTAATTTTTTATAATCTTGATTATATATACCAGATGCAAATGCAGATGCAAATAATTATTTCCGCAAAAAGAAAATTAGTTGCAAATTTAGATAATATGAAAACAAGTAAGAGTGCTTTAGTCGAGACTGCTCGACTAAGAGATACCCTGAACCCTGCGAAGATCTAATATTCCAATCACTTTACGCTTCTTTTATATATGTATACATATATACAAAAAACACATACACACACATACACATGCACACGCACGCATAAGTGCGTTTGCTGCAGTATGGGCTATATTATGGAAACTTATTTGTTAAATAAGTGTTCTTCTAGATGGACTTTCTTAATCAAACTCTTAGAGCGTAATAATGACATTCATATGTATGTATTTGCCAAAGCACAATTATCTAGTATTTGGATTATTTTTTTTTAAATTAGGGGGAGAGGTGGCATGGTATCCAAAATCCAAAAATTATAAAATATCTGTATACAATTATACACAGTAAATCTGAGTAAATCTATAGCTATACCGGTATTCAAGTTACGTTTAAAAAACGAATCAAAACTATCGATTTTCATCGCTAATAAGGAAATGGGAACGAGTTATCGAAAGAAAAAAAATTATAAGCTTGTAGTATGGTATACACGAGTATACATTTCAAATTTCAGACCTCTAGCTTTTGTGGTTTACGAGATCACTGCGTTCACACATACGGACGGACGGACAGACGGACATGGCTATATCTACTCAGGTCGTCACCCTGATCAAGAATATATATACTTTGTGGGGTCTGAAACGCCTCATTCTGCCTGTTACATACATACAAAAGCATTATACCCTAATTTTTCATTTTCAATGGGTTCAGGGTATTAAAAGAGTCTGTATTTCTCAGATAAATCACATACGTCCTAGAATATGAGGATTCAGTAATGAAAATTTCAACGCTACTCCGTTAAGTGACGAAGTCAATGTGAGGGGCTTGTAGGTTTGAAAACGCAGATAGGCCGAAGCTCAGAGTATCTCCAAGCCAGGCACTCCCGACTATAACCTTCTGACTTCTCCAATTTTAAACTCTGTTTGGAAAGTGATATTGGGCTTATGCAAAGTCATCTTACTGTCCATTTGAACTCAAGCCATTGGGCAATTTGTAAAGTTTACTTAATTTAGCTACGCCAATTGGGAGCGCGGGATATTATAAAAAACTGTAAAATCCATTCATTCATTCTTACAGCTAGACGCTTAAACTTCGGTGGATAATTGTTGATTTCCTCTAGGCCCACCTGCAACATGGCGGGTGGCAAATGAATTAAAGTACCTTGGTTCAGATTTCGCAACTTACTCATTTTTTTTTTTTTGCGGAGTTTGATGAAAAGTATATACATTATATAATATTGGTCAAATCAATCATTTTATTAACAAAAAATATATGAAGATACAGAAAAATGTACGACCTAATATTTGATTATAGTTAATTTATGTTTTAAGATTAAGTAACATTTTTTACATTCAATATATATTCACATTTAATTTATACATAAAATTATAATATATAATAATAAACCCACCTTAGCCACATACTTAAAAATATGTTGATAATCGTATTACTTGGCTATTGTTATAAAATATGAACAACATATATATGCAACTTATTTAAAGAAGTAGTGGTATATAATGTATGGAATATAATTGTATATATATATATATATATATATATATATATATATATATATATATATATATATATATATATATAGTTATTATTTTGCATATTAACTGAAAAAAGTGGGGCCTGTAGCATAAATAAACCTATGCTCCCACATAAAAAAAAATAAGAAATCTATGTGAAAGTATATATTGTATAATATATAATGTGTGTCTGTAACTTTTTGAAAGATACAAACATACGTAAATGTGTTTTGTATACAATCCCTAATATATATAATCCCTAGTGCAGATTACACAATTATCCGAACTATTGAAAAACGAAATTTATATATGTATCATGGACTATCATGTTTTTTCATGCCACCGTGTAGATAATATTCTAAATCGTTTTATGTGGGAATCACTGCAACATCATTCAAGTCAGTATGTGAATGCATTACGGTGAGTGTAACAGGCAGATGGCGAGTACTCACTCGGGTAAATGTGGAAATGGACTGCAATTGCTCGGTCTGATCATTGTGCACACGCTCTACGACATAGGTATAGGTGCGTGTATATAAGACGGTTGTTGCTGTAGTCAGATGCAATGTCTCCTCTAGATCCCCCTTAGACAACATTGTTGGCGGCTGTGCTCGTAAACTAAGTTTCTTTTTCTTGCGGCTTCTAGATCGCATTTTTATTAATGATGACGAAGTTAACTTTGACGTAAAGGTTGGTGTTGGTAAGATCGACGAACGTTCCGCAGGGTCGTAGGTCTCGATTCTTGATTCAGTTGTTGATGAAGTTGTTGATTGTCTTTTAAATGTAGTATCTGTATGGTTTTTATTTGTTAATTTATATTTGAAAATTACAACACGTTGGTTCTTTGGTTGCGTTGTCTCTGATCTCATGACGTTTATTTCGTTTTTGTTATTGATATTCTTGACTAGTGATGGGCGTATAGAATAAAGAGGCTTACGTCGCACAATTACCTTACGCACTAGTGGCTTCTGAGAGCCCATTACTTCCCGCTTGGATATGCGTTTTATGCTGTGAGGGCATTGTCTATGATGAATATACAAATCTGTATTGCTGACCTGCATCTGTAGTGGGAACAACTCAGTGAGGTCATTTAGGCTAAAAAATATATTGAATTTGAACTATGACTGCTATCAGACGGCTTCTTGGTATTCGAAGATGCTGGCTGGACGTTCTGCTTTGTTGCCTTGGTATACCACAGTTCGACATCCCCAATGATGCTCTCTAAGGTAGCTGTACGATCTTTCCATGCACAGCCATTACCCGTCCCGCAGTCATACTCCTCAGAATCGGAGTTGACTAAGTTTTCACCCAGTTGATATGGGTGCACATATGACAGAACCCGTTCGCTCTCTCCAAATGCATATATATCCTCGGGACTATATAAAGAAGCCGTCTCCTTCTGGTCATTGACGTGCCTTTTGTGCAAAGTGGATGCAGCCAAGCTACCATAGCTACTATATACAGTGGATAGAATTGTGCTAAATTCTCCTGGTCTTCGTCCAGAGACATATAGTGTGACTATGCTGCTCTGTTCCTCTGGTCTTGTCTGTTGCTGTTTGTTGCGCTTGTGAGTTTTGTTTGATTTTCTAGACTTTTTACGGTTCTTAATAGTGTTCACCTGTTGATCATCGGTGGCTATGATGTCATCGATATTATCGCGCGGGTTTATGAAATCACCATTAAATCGCGTCCCATCTTCCAAGTCCTGCAAATTCTCACTCAATAGTATTTGAGGCGATGCCGTTTGTGTTATCTGAGCAATCTGAGCTTGCAGTTGCTGTTCCTGTTGCTGTTGTTGCTGCTGCAGCAGCAATTGCTGCAACAGCAGATTATTAACCTGAGCTACATGACTCGATGGCTGCACTACCTGTGGACTGGGAGTGTTAACTATTGTATCTACGCTATATTCTGTTGCGGTTATTGTCTGAGCAGTCGTATCAAAAACAGTTGTTAAGATCTTCTTGCCCTGAAAAGTGATTGGCAAAATTGTAGATTTTCCATCGTATATAGTTGTCACATAGGTCGAGGTATGTGTAAGGTATTCCGTGACAGGCACTGGCGGCTCAACAACTCCGATTACGCTTGTTGCCTGTGACTGACCCAGCGCTCCCAATAGTGGATTGCTTGGCAAATTGATGTTGCCTAATAGCAGCTGAGACAGCAAAATATTTGCCAATGGTGCATTGGCTGCTATCTGCGGCTGCACTGTCGACACCAGATTCTCTACAGAATACACTGTCGAGGGCAGAACGTGTGAGAAAGATGTTTTCCGGCCACGAATCGTTGTCGGTGTAAATGTAACAGTCGATGTCGCGGAGTCGTGTAACAGATAACGTGTTAGCTCCGTGGCACCAGCAGCATTAATGGTGGATTCCTCACGAGTTAAGAACAACGATAGTTGCCCATTGTTTCCCAAAATGTGGGTATACTGATGTGGTCCTAGTACCTCGACACTTGTCTTGGCAGTCACAATATTTTTGTATTCAGTCACCTGACCATTAATAACGGGCACCGTTACTTCCACTGGTATCAAATGAGTAACCGTGATGGTAACGCTGCCCAACTCTGTGGATTGAGAGTCCGAGTTGTATTCATTGCGAGTTCTTCCACGCATCGTAGTGCGGCCTCTTGCCGACACATTAACATTGCCATTACGCGACCGTGCTGGGCTTGAGGAGCGAAGACCAAAATTTTCCGCATTATTATTATTGTTATTATGCTTGCTGTAACTCTTTAGGCGGCGCGATGGGCTGGCTGAGCTGGAAATAGTCGGGTTGCGTCGTGTACTCTGCTGTTGGCGACGAAAATTAGAGGTTGTGCCGCTCTGCCTGCTCTTAATAGGTGCATCCTTTTCTCTCAATGTAAACTGTGTACGCGGCGCTGTGGGCCTGGTTGGACGTATCGACCGATGGCTTGACGTAGCCGGAGCACTTGTACTTGTTTGTGGCTTATGCGTCAACGGGTATCTGGATCCGAAACGCGCATTAATTTTCGGGCGTATTACATTTGTAGTGTGTGTTGTGGTTTCTATCCGCTCATCGCTATTTGAAAGAATTGCCTCTTCGGTTGTGACAGTTTTTGGACGACGAAATCGAAATCTGTTCCTATTTGAAGTATCCGCTTCACGACGTCTACGTGAATGCTTTGAATGTCTGCTGACTTTTGCTGCCTTTTTATTGGAACTTCGACGCCGTCTGGCCTCATTTTGTACCTCTCCATCAGCATCATCATCTTCACCTTCATCATCATCATCATAATCGGAATCATTTTCTGTATCATTTATATTCTGGGTTGCTTCCTTATTGTCTGACTGTATTTGATCTTTTTGTTGCTGGAAAAGTCCACGTGGTGGAAAAAGATTACTCTGTGGTCTAGCTCTGGCTTGAAGACTGGAAATTGTAGGTCGCTGAAAGCTTCGTGGACGTGGCCTTGCTGTTGTCGTTGTTGTTGTTGTTGTTGTTGATGATGCTTTGGCACGTCCCGTTAATGGATTTCTTCTAGGCGAAATGGTAGCTGGATTAGCATTAGTGCGTGGAACCGGCGTGAATCCACTGGGTCGACCGAGTGGTCGACGGAAACGCAATAAGGGATTCTGATTACGTCTAGAACTTTGATCGTTTTTCTCTTCATCAGCATTGCCCTGAATAGGCTCCTCAGTAGAAGTCTCTTCTTCGGCATCGACATTGTCTGGATTGAGTTGCTTAAGCGTTGATATAGTTGCACTGTTAGCCTGCGCGATGACTGACGCTGGCCTAATACGTTGCCTAGAACTGCCAGCATTCAGTGCAGATGCTCGAAAATTAAGGCTGCTTGATGGCCGATATGAAGCATTTATGCTTAGACGCCTCGAGCTGGATACGGATGCAGCACGCGAAGAAGACGCAAAACGATTTCTAGATGGAGCGAACCCTGTACTTGCTAAACTGATGTTAGAGCCCGATTGACTGGCGCCGGCACTGCCAGCGGCAGTAGTCGATGGCTTTATCGGGCGACCAAACAGACGTCTAGAAGAAGTTGATGTAGAACCACCGTCCACAGGATTTATTGGCGCATTCGAAATAGCCACCCTACGGGATGAACTAAATCGCCCAACGGACTTGAGGGCCGGAGTTGCTGTGATTGTTGGTGTTATGTCAGATCTGGTGATAATAGTTGCACTACTTGGATTTAAAGTTTTTTGCTTTGGGGCAAATGTTGGCCTATTTCGCGAAGCAAACGGTCTAATCACAGGCGCAAATGTTCGCTTCTTCGTTTGCTGCGGTAAGCTAGCATTATTATTCTCATCATCATTATCATCAGTACTATCAGAAGAAGTTGATTGCTCGGTTGGATTGATATTGAGGCTACCCTCAACTTCTGGAGGCAAAGACTGAAGATTTACCACTTGCGTGGTGGTAATATTGTCAGATAATGCAGTGGGTTGTACTGTGGCTGTAGCTATTGCTTTTTCGAAAATAAAACTTGAGGTACTTTCAATAATCTGAGCATAACGATTGTCTATAATCGTGCCAATCACTTTTGACTGATACAATGTTGTTGTGCTATTCCCAATTCGTGTTCCCTCTATTAGTCTTGCCAATCCAGTTTTATATTGTCGGGATGATCCTGACTCTGATATCTGATCAGTTGTAGCTAAATTGGATTTCCTTACTTCATCGATATACAGGCTCGATGTACTGCTGGTGATCTCAATGGGCATACCTTCATTGTCGACTGTTGATTGTATTTGAGTTGTGAAATACAGGGTACTGATCCCATCTGCATCAATTATATGCTTGTAGTCGTATAAAATTATATCATTATTTTTATTCTCGTCATTATTTTCTGAAATATATATTGGTTGTGGCTGTGTTATTGATACTGTCGGTTCTATGTTCATTGTTGAAGTTCTTGAAATGGCATTGCTTTTGGGTGCTACCACATTTGTAACGGTCTCGAAACGGGAATCAGTAACAGTTTTATTAGCTTCATATGAGGTTGTGTAATATGTATAGGTCGTATAAAAGGTTGTTAGCTCCAAGACATCAACCTTTGCGCTAAAATTTATGGAATTATTGACATCAATAGTTGGCTCAAGTTGAATGTTCTCATAATTATTACTGCTAACACTATTATTTTGGTGGCCGTCATCGTTCGACATGGATGTCAAGTCGGAAATGGAAATTGAATTCGAAATCAACTCAAGGCCCAAGACTAAACGACTCGTCGGTTCTATAACATTTGATATAGTTTCTTCTCTGCTAATTGTTGTGATATCTCCGTTTTTAGCTAACTTAGTCCAATAAGTAAATGTGGTGAAATAAGTAATAGGAAGAGTAGCCTCATCTTGGCTTAGCATCTTTGTTGGCTGCAATGTTTCTGTGGCAATATTCGTTACAGTTTCGAGTCGACTAATAACATTCGTGCTATCCGAAACATACATCGTTGTGTAGAATGTGAATGTTGTAAAGCTTGTCTGTAGTAGAAGCGTTGCTGATGGTATTATCTCTTCGGTATTGCTCTCTGAACTTATTTGATCATCGTCCCTGATTTTTTCAATTACTTGTTGCTCGCCATTCGAGCTGCTTGATCGGATGTCGGTTACCAATGTTAAATGTTTTTCTTCACTTAGAGATTTTTCAGTTCCTTTCTTAACTTCTACATTGGGAATATCCGACTGGGCTTTAGACTCAGAAATGGTTAGGGTTACAGCATGATCAAAAGTTGACGACGTAGTAGTTGGGAGAATATCATTAACAATCGTTTCAGTCGTTCCAACCAATTCAGTTACATAATTGGTGAAGACTTCAGTTCTTGACATTATTTCTGTTTCAGTATCAGCGAAAATTGTTGTGTAATATGTGTAAGTTGTATAGAATGTTTTTGTATATTTCGTATCATCCAGGTAGGTGCTTTGTTGATTTACTTCCTTAGAATTGGAAGGTTCATCATTAGCACTAGCATGCAATAAGCTTTCAAGTTCATCGGGTATCATATAACGAGATTGTATTGCCTGTATGTTTGGTGAAGCTGTAATCTTCACATCCATAGTTTGCGTTTGTGTGGCAGAGATTTTAATATCATTGATAATTTCAGCGACTTTATCGACACCCAAAGTGGAGGTAACGACATTTGTAATAATCTCGGTATGGCTAGATACAGTTGAGGACTGGCCTTGAAAGAATGTAGTCAAATAGGTATAGGTTGTGTACAGCGTTTTGTATATAAGATCTACTTCATCCGAATCGTTATCACTATCATAATCATCATTTTCGTTATCATTTGCATTATCATTTTCATTTACAGATTCGGTAACGTCTTCATTATTAACAGTTACCGCTGGCGTCTCCGTCTCCTCCTCTGTGGAGCTTTCTTCCTTGACTGTAGAAACTGTGACCACAACCTCTGTTTGCCTCTCTGCCAAGGTATCCTCTGTACTTATAGCTTTACTGATAGATGGCGTACTCGACTGAACAGACAACTCTTGCACAATTGTTGTGGGCTTTTCTAATTGAGGTGATTCAATTATTTGCGTTGCCTCGATACAATAGAATTTAGTTGTCTCCTTTATATCAAATGTAATCTGTTCTTTGTTATTGTTTTCGTGATTTTGTGTGCTTAAAAAAATGTTTGACTTTGGCAATTGGGTCAAAAAGACTTGTGACGTTATATTGCAGTTTCCTTCAACGGCATCGTTCGGACTACTTATTTCTTTAAAAATCGGTTGAGATGACGGAGAAAGTTCTGTTGTATATGCAGGTTCAGTTGTATCTTCGACGTTCTGGGAACTGAGGGTGGATGACTTGTCTTCATCCTGTAAGCTTGCAGTGGACACTTCTGACTCCTTCGAATTGACATCCGTTGTAGTTTCTTCCTCTTCCGTTGTGATTGTTGCGGTTGCTATCGAAGGCGGATTAGCTTTTACAGAAGTAGGTTCGACAAAGTTCGCAAAGGGATCATCATCAATGAATATAGTTGTGGCTCCTTCATGTACTTGATTTGATTCACGAACTTGGGCTCTAGAAATACTGCTCTCTTTAATAACATCGCTGGAATAAGCTAATAATTCGGCTGGCTGGGATTGCGCTTTGGCTAATGATGAATATATATGCAAAATTTCTTGATCAGTAGGCAATGAAAACATGGGCTTAGCTTCAGCTGTGCCGATATTCTGCGGCATTACATTTTCAATTGCTATAGAATCAAGAGTAGGTGTTGCACTTAAAAACGTGCTAGCTTCTGACATTATTAACTCTGAAGTTTTTGGAATTGGGATCTCTGCCATTTCGCTTATTGATGGCTCTGTGGCATCTACAAAGCTAGCCCACTCATTTATTTTTGTACTGGCACTTTCGAGCACTTCCGAGGTCTTTGTAGATTGAGTTAAAGTTTTCGTGGTCATTAAATCTAAATAAATATCATTGATTCGAAGCGTAGCCATACCTTTTATTGATGTTACATGGCTAACGGGATTACTAGGCTGCGAGGTTCTTGGTAGGAAAACAATCAAGCTATCGCCTACAAGTGTTGTGAAATCAGAAAATCCATAATATGTGACAGTTGATAGTAGTTTCTTTGGCACTTTATGTGGTTGTTGATGATCCTTTTTATCCTCTTGCTTATTCTGCCCTAAGTCTTGTTGATAAATCTTCGCGGAGCGGCCCTCTTCATTCGGATTGCCATTTAAATCAGTAGTGATTTGTGTATCTTGACCTTCACTTATCTGGTATCCACTAGGCTCAAAATTATTTTTAACCGTAAACGTTGGCAAATCACCAATCGGCAACACTTTGTGAGTAGCTAATTTGCGGGCATTGTCCTCTATATGTCCTGAACGAGTCACAAATTTAACACCGGAATTACCTTTTATTTCTTTAAGAATAGAATATGATGAAATGGGTTCTGAAGCTAACTGGCTGGCCTGCTTTAACACGACATGGTCGGTATTACCAACAAATTCATGGCCATTGTCATTCAATGCGACTGCAACAGGCCCAAGAACTAGTCTATCATCAATGTCCTGCCAATCAGGATAATCGGCATTTAGTAAATCGTTGTGGCTTTCCAGGTAGGATCGTGTTTGCGAAGAATGAACACTATCGCCAACCCAACTGGTGACGACCGATGGTGACATGCTATTAGGACCATTTTCAAATAGTACTCGCGAGCTTTTCTTCAGATACTGTGCATATAATCGCCCATTTTTCAAGGTAGTGCCCACGACCTGGGTAGCATATTCAGTTGTGACACCCTCTTGAATGAATGTTCGGGCTGTTGAGGTCAAAAGGCCAACTTCTGGACGTACGGACAGAAATCGGCCGTGACTATCACCTAAACGTCCCACTCCATCGTTGCTTACCAACAATACAGTAGTTAAATCTAATATTGTTAATAATTACACACACGTACACAGGAACATTATTTAAGAGAGTGTTTCGAATAAAGATTTGTATATAGAGTATACATAATGTTGATAGGCAATAGAAAAAGTAGAGATATGGTACCAATATTTACATAGTCATATACACATAAATAAAAGAAAAGTTATTAAAGATTATATCAACATGTCCATAATGTACAGCATAGAGAGATGGAGAAATCATTTACATAAAAAGAAAAGAAGGGATAAAAGGCGTAAGTTCAGACATAATATAATTTAAATAATGCAGTGGTTTTTTATTTACATGTACATATATGTATGTATGTATGTATGTACTACAAGTCTGTTTCGATTTACTTATACATTTTTGTATAATATGTACAACTTACTTACTTTAACATAATAATATCGAAATAGGCTCGTATATTTGAAATTAATATAGTAAAAGTGCGATTAAAGTGACTTATACATGCATAACATATATATCTATATACATACATAAATAAAAATGTCAATAGTGTTATATACATCTGTATGCATATAGAGTCCTCTTTATCAAATGTAGTTTATATTCAGCTTACCCTCTGCATCTGCCCCACGTAAAATTGGCGTTGGTTTCACAAGATACGGCTCATCTGAAAAGGAAAATATATAATATACAGGTGATATAGTAAGGCTTATTTGTAAAAAAATTTTGTTGGATTTTGTGAAATAGTTTTCATTTGGTGCCCTATCGAAGATGGAAGATCAAAAACAACATTTTCGGCATATTTTACTTTTTTACTATCGAAAGGGCAAAAATGCAGTTCAAGCAAGGCGAAAAATATGCGATGTGTACGGAGAAGATGTATTGACTGAACGCCAACGCCAAAATTGGTTTGCAAAATTTCGTTACGGCTATTTCAATCTTGAGGATGCACCACGTCGTAGAAGGCCTCTTGAAGCCAATGTGGACAAAATAAAGTCGTTGGTCGATGCAAATCGTCGAATAACAACTCGTAAGTAATGATTGCGAAAAACTCGTTCACAGTCAAAAAAATATTCAATATATAAATTTATATTTATTATTTTCGCATTATAACTATAACTATAAACTATATAAACTATATAACTATATAAATTAGAGGTGGAGAATATCATCCGCTTGCAAACTTGGCAATTTTTCCTGAAAATCTCATAGATATTCTCGGTCAATCACAAGAGGAGATCTAGAGTCATATTGCACAAAACGAGGACGGACATTATACATTACATGTAGTCTAACACATAACATATAACATATAACATATAACATATAACATATAACATATAACATATAACATATAACATATAACATATAACATATAACATATAACATATAACATATAACATATAACATATAACATATAACATATAACATATAACATATAACATATAACATATAACATATAACATATAACATATAACATATAACATATAACATATAACATATAACATATAACATATAACATATAACATATAACATATAACATATAACATATAACATATAACATATAACATATAACATATAACATATAACATATAACATATAACATATAACATATAACATATAACATATAACATATAACATATAACATATAACATATAACATATAACATATAACATATAACATATAACATATAACATATAACATATAACATATAACATATAACATATAACATATAACATATAACATATAACATATAACATATAACATATAACATATAACATATAACATATAACATATAACATATAACATATAACATATAACATATAACATATAACATATAACATATAACATATAACATATAACATATAACATATAACATATAACATATAACATATAACATATAACATATAACATATAACATATAACATATAACATATAACATATAACATATAACATATAACATATAACATATAACATACAACATATAACATATAACATATAACATATAACATATAACATATAACATATAACATATAACATATAACATATAACATATAACATATAACATATAACATATAACATATAACATATAACATATAACATATAACATATAACATATAACATATAACATATAACATATAACATATAACATATAACATATAACATATAACATATAACATATAACATATAACATATAACATATAACATATAACATATAACATATAACATATAACATATAACATATAACATATAACATATAACATATAACATATAACATATAACATATAACATATAACATATAACATATAACATATAACATATAACATATAACATATAACATATAACATATAACATATAACATATAACATATAACATATAACATATAACATATAACATATAACATATAACATATAACATATAACATATAACATATAACATAAAACATATAACATATAACATATAACATATAACATATAACATATAACATAAAACATATAACATATAACATATAACATATAACATATAACATATAACATATAACATATAACATATAACATATAACATATAACATATAACATATAACATATAACATATAACATATATCATATAACATATAACATATAACATATAACATATAACATAATTTGACAATGAAATTGTTAAAATACTAATGCACACATACAAAATCAAAATACCAATTTCGAACCTTGAATTGTTAAGTTTCCCCAAGCCAACTTACATATGTATGTATGTAGGTATAAACGATCTTTTTTGAGCCCAACATCTGCTACTGCTGCTGCTAACAATGATGATGATTAAATCATCATCAATAAGAAGAAAGTTGACTACACGAATATTCGTAGCGCAATGCTGGACACTATACATATTTCACACCCATGTCTTTGGTAAATATACCATTATACTTCAATATATTATATATTATATATTATATATTATATATTATATATTATATATTATATATTATATATTATATATTATATATTATATATTATATATTATATATTATATATTATATATTATATATTATATATTATATATTTTAAAAAACGTATTTCAAATAGTAGAGACTTGTGCTTTAGCAAATAGATACATATAAATGTCAATATTACGCTCTAGAAGTTTGATTACGAAAGTCCATCTAGAAGCAAACTTATTCAACAATTAAGTTTCCATAATATTGCCCATACTGCTGCACAAGCGCAGCCCAAGCGCAGTCGCTCCGTAAATAGCGCAGTTAGTAGAGCATGTGCTTATGCGTGCGTCTGCATGTGTGTGTGTGTGTGTGTGTGTTTATGTGTTGTATGTATATGCATATGTATGTATACATCAAAGACGCGTAAAGTGATTGGAATATCGGATCTTCGCAGGGTTCAGGGTATCTCCTAGTCGAGCAGTCTCGACTAGAGTAGTCTTACTTGTTTATTTTCGTCTCCGTCTTGTTCATTCATCGCTGACCCAAATTTTGGCATCGTCCGTCCGCCTTTCTTGAATGATAATGCCGATAGTGATGTGGCTATATAACTATGGCTGTCTCTATTTGCTTTTTGCGTTCGTATTGTGAGTTTTTCTTCGGTTGCATTGTGAAAGCAGCTTTTATTCTTGTTTTCGCGGAGCTTGCGACTTGAGTCTCCGCCACGATCAGACTAAATATGTATTTTGTTATGTATATATGTGGTATTGCGACTGGTAACTGGCCCAGTCAACCGGCTTACTGATCAGACATTCGCCTTAACAGTAAAGCGGACATAAAAGAGGACGTCGACGGTGGTGGTTGGAGGAATGGAGCACAAGTTCAATGACATTTTCCTCCCATTGATTTGATAGTCTCGATAGAGTCTCCCACAACGATTTATTTAAATAAAATTCTTTAATATTATATTAATTATTATTATTATATTAATATATATATATATATATATATATATATATATATATATATATATATATATATATATATAAATATATATATTTATATGTATGTATGTATGTATATAATATATTATATTATCATTCAATTTATGATCATATTAAATAATTAATAAACAGATAAGAAAAATTTTAAACTAATTTATTAACACCTCTAACTGTATAGTACATATAGCTCTGAAGTTTAGTAACAATGAATTAAACAAACTTTAACTTTTCCTCAATCCGGATCTGAAACTAATTGCCGAAAGAGAGGAATAACAGATACCCAGGAAATTATTATCAATCCACTGTCGGTAATAGAGAACGATTTTTCACAAATTTTAAAAAGTGTTTAGGAGAGGGAAAGTATTCACATAAGATATAATATACATATGTCGGTCTTGTATTATAAAAAGAATTAGGTTCTGTAATTCATCTTCTTACATGAGCGATTTTGAAATTTTACTGACCGAAATGTAATAGCTTACAAATGAACGGTGTTTGAAAAGAAACAACATGAAGCAAGCAGCTTTCTCTTCGGTCTTTTGTAAATTGATTATGATAATTTATTGGGCAATCGGCAGATAGCGTCGGATAACAAAAACCATATTCACAATTTTCATTCAATACTCAATTGATACATATGTACGTATGCAAATTTAATCTTAATCTAGGCTGTACAATATCCGATACCGGATTAAAACGAAAATGTAGGTTAGATTGATAATATATAGCTATGTATATAGTTAAAATTATAGTTTTTGACTATATGTTTGATACACTTATTAATAACAATGAGATTAACTTACCATATGATTGCGCAGATCCAAAAGGTGGTGTTCCCATTAGTACGATAACTAACACCAAATGGCACAATGTTCGGCATAGTCTCGGATTAGACATCTTGTGTGAAATATAACGCCCACGTTCACTTCTAGAACAACAGCGAGCGTAAGAATTGCCCTTTTTAATGGATGGAGAGCGTAAATTGCAAATAGCTGTTGGCAAAAGGAATTGTTGCATATTTGATATTTCCTTCGATCTATTAGATACCGCACCTATACACATTATATATTTGTGCATTCATGCATATATACGAAGAATATCTATCCATATATGTATTATTTATTGACGATATGTATGTGTTGGCAACTATGAAGATGCTGATCGGTTATCATCCAAAATCTAAATTTGAATAAATATACGTAAACTTTATAATATTCTTCTTTTTTTTTGTATGTTATGTTGTGACATTGATTTAGGCTCTCTGCTTTGTGATCAAAATGTTCAGTTCATTCTTGTCATTCAATAATTGATTTTATTTTATTGTACAACAGAGATGGGTGCTTCAAAACAGGAATTTGTTTCTTGTTATACACACGAGTTGTTCAACTTATAAAGAGGGTATATTGGAATCAGAATTGTCCATCCACATCTGCTTCATATCATCGTATATCATCGAAGTTAGTCGCGACTGACTCATTCTCGATTCAATTTCAAATGCATATACATACGAGTATCTGATGATCTTTATGTAAATAGTGTATCACACCGTCGATTGCATTCGTTTGTTTTCTTTACAAACTGTGAAGTCTGCGTAAATATACATATTTAGTTTCTTACTAATAGTTATGCTAATTTTAATGTTGCATAAATTTTCGCTCTGCTATGTACATACATATATGATGTGAATACACACATACAATGTTTATACGCACAGAAACACACACACACACAAACACACGCAAACACATGCACACAGGCACATAATGTTTAACTATTTTCACTTGAGGTATTTAAGTTATTGTTTTTTGTGAGCACTTCTTTCGATTGTAAAGACTTTCAGCATCAGGTATATATGTAGCTGCTTATTGATGTGGCCAACGGGCCCGAGAGCTCTAATATATATACATATGTATGTATATTATATATATATTTGCAAACATGTATATATGTACATGGATATAGTCACACACACACTCACATACACCAATTATAATATACCTACATTTTTAAACTCTTTGCTGATGCGCACTCAATCATGCCATGCAGACGAAAGCCACAGAACTGAGTTGGTCAACCCAAAGGCCACAAGTTGCTGGCCCAAACCCGAACCGCCAAGTCGAATCCCGAGCTTGAATCCGAAACTTCATGAAGACGTTTGTCACGTCCATGTTTTGCTGTATTTGTCGTAGTGCGCATGCGCAAAAGCTGTTTGGCTGGTTCAGGTGGGCTCAAAAACGAGATACCAGCCAACAGCTCGTTTGGCGGCGTTTGTTGTTGTCTCTATTGTTGTTGGCTTTGTGGGAGAGCGAAACCCATACTTGAATGTATGTGGATATACCAAGAAAATCGGCAAATGTCAGCAGCATACCCTCACCTTAAGCTTATCACGGACATAAGGTGTAAACGAAATCGCATTACAAATGCATTTTTTCCCATGGATCAGACACACGCATACGGACGTAAATGTATTATGCAAATACGACGTACGTATGCGGATATATTTGTATATAGCCATATAAGTATACATGTATATCGCTTGGTAAATATTGTATATATAACACGCATATTTTACTTTTTATACCCTGAACCCATTGAAAATGAGAAATCTGGGTATAATGGTTTTGTTAAACTGTCAAATGTATGTAACAGGCAGAAGGGGGCGTGGCCCCCCATAAAGTATATACATATATTCTTGATCAGGGAGAGACGATCTGAGTCGATTTAGCCCTGCCCGTCTGTCCGTATGTATGAATGCGTCTATCTCAGAACATATACATATGTAGGTCCCTGTATAGCACGCGCATATCGAGTTTTTTTTTAAATCGATAACTTTTCCCGTTTTATTGTTATCGATTAAAAACATCTTTCGAGCTAGAGTCTCCAAATTTTGTATTAAAATTAATTTGTACTTTATACAATTTTGATTTTTGTTATATTTTGGATACAAAAAAAAAATTTTTTTTTTTTTAATTTTTAATTTTACAAGTTTATTTTTTTTCTCGTAGGTTCCCGACTCGGAGATCCCCTGAGCCCCGTCCGATCAGCATTTTAAAATATACTCAGCTATGTATGTATTTATTAACGCAGAAAAAATGTAAGCTTGTAAAATTTAATTATGTAAACAAAATTTTTTTGGTATGGTATGGTATGGTATTCAAAATATAACAAAAATCAAAATTGAATAAAATATAAATAAATCTAAATACGAAATTTGGGTACTATAGCTCCAAAGATGTACGACATATATTTTAATAAATTGATTTCAATAAGGTTTTTAATCGGTAACAATTAAACATAGTTATCGATTATCTAAAACAAACTTTGTCTCTAGCTCTTATATGTTCTAAGATCGTTTATACATACGGTGGATAGACGGACAGACAGACAGACGTACAGGGCTAAATCGATTCAGCTCATCATCCACGCCTTATTCTGCCTGTTACATACATTTGACATTTCAACAAAACCAATATACCCTGATTTCCCATTTTCCAAAAATTTTGGTATCCAAAATACAAAAGTTACAAAATATCTGTATTCATTACACGGATGTACACAGTAAATCTGATCCTCTAGCTGTAAAAGTATGTAAGTTAAGCCTTATTTATCGATTTTTAGCGATAATAAGGAAATGAGATGAGCTATCGAATAAAAAATGATAAACTCGTAGTGCGTATGGTATACACGAGTATACATTTCAAATTTCAGATCTCTAGCTTTTGTGGTTTACGAGATCGCTGCGTTCAAATGGACGCACAGCTATATCTACGTTTTATGAGGTCTGCCACGCCTCTTTCTGCCTGTTACATAAGTAAGTAAGTATAAAAACAAGTAAGAATGAGCAATTCCAGCGCCCCCGACTTCATAATACTCGTTCGTGGTAAAAAATCATTTAAATCATTTTTATCTGCAGAAGCTTAACTGGGGATTGTACCTTTAAAACTGAAAGATACAGATTTATACTTACTGAAATGTGTAAAAATTAAGAGATTCAAAACGTCATTGCTTTAAATTATCTGAAGATCTCATACACATAAAGTAAACACCCGTTACTAAATCTAAATGAACTGAGATATTTTAGACGTAACTTATTAATGATCAAATTCAAAATTTCAATGAATCAACAGATTAAAAAAAGTAAGAAAACTCTAGTCGGGGGTACCCGACTAGGAGATCCCCTGAACCCCGTCCGATCTGCGTTTTTAAATATATTCCGTATCTTGTATACATTACAAACTTATACAAAATTTAATTAAATTGCCAATCTTGCACTTTCACAATCAAATAGCATGTATGTCAAAAAATATTTTTTTTTAAAGAATAATAGTAATAATAATTTAATAAAAGAAAAAAATAAAAAATTAAGAAATTAAGAACCAACATCACTTGACCTCCACCGCCATTGTGTGTGTGAAAAAAAAAAACCATAATAAATATTTGACATCGGCGGGGCTTGAACCCAGATCTGCTTGGTACGGCGTGCCCCGCTTCTAACACCGCCACTGCACTGTTTAAGTAAGCAGTAGCAAATTCGAAACTAAATGTATGTGTGCACATGTATAGAAAAAATGAAAACGGGGGTGGGTTTCTGGTCACATGTTGCAATTGACAAAACGTTTGGTTAAATTACTTCAGTGATACTTAATGGATTTCAATGAAATTTTCAGCATATGATCTACATATTATATTGAATATTTTGCAGTTCTATAAAATCTCAAACTCATTCACATATTGGCTATATTTGCAACTAACCTTCAATTTGAAAAATTTTGAACCAATATCCAAAATATAACAAAAACCGAAATTGTATAAAATATAAATGAAAAAATGCAAAATTTGGAGACTCTAGCTCCAAAGATGTACGAGATATAATTTATTAACTTCATTTGATAAGGTTTTTAATCGATAACAAAAGAACGGAAAAAGTTATCGATTTTCTAAAACAAACTCGATATGCACGTGCTATACAGGGACTTCCAAAAAAATTTTCAGTTTCTAGCTCTTATATGTTCTGAGATCGACGCGTTCATACATACGGACAGACAGACAGACAGACGGACAGGGCTAAATCGACTCAGCTCGTCTCCCTGATCAAGAATATATATACTTTATGGGGTCTGCCACGCCCCCTTCTGCCTGTTACATACATTTGACAGCTTAACAAAACCATTATACCCTGATTTCCCATTTTCAATGGGTT
The DNA here is from genome assembly GCA_035045365.1 of Drosophila leonis. Classification (NCBI taxonomy): domain Eukaryota; kingdom Metazoa; phylum Arthropoda; class Insecta; order Diptera; family Drosophilidae; genus Drosophila; species Drosophila leonis. The sequence continues at coordinate 525,507 of JAWNPC010000120.1, read as the reverse complement.
CAGGGTATAAATACGAAAGATCTACTGATTTAATAATCGAACACTTAATCTAATCGAATCAAGAACTTCAAAATTTATAAATTAAATATAATAAATAGAAAATTGAGATCTACAGATCCAATACTGAATTTTATTGAATCAATAGAACATGCCAACTTAAGTGATCTAACACTAGGCCAAAAATATATACAAATACAGTCGAGTCTCGATAATTTGTACCCCGCTAAATCGAAAATTGCGATAAATCGAAAAAAATTCTATCCCCTTGATGGGGATATCTATATGATAGAAATCTCGATAATTTGAATTTCTGTGTAAATCGAAAAAAAACTGATCCCTTGCCGTTTCGAATTATCGGGACTCGACTGTATAACGATATAACAATTAAAAGTGCTCTAGTCGAAACTGCTCGACTAGGAGATCCCCTGAACCCTGCGAAGAGCCGATACTCCAAGCATTCTATGCTTTCTTTTACATATACAGTGTGCCAATAAAGTCTTCGTACAGCAGAAAATTTTTTCTTTGAGAGCGAATAACACATATGTATATAAAGCGAGAAATCAACCAAAATTTAAATACAGTCTTATTATATACTTAATTAACTTTATTTATACAGGAAAAATTATACCAATATGTTAATTAGTTTAAGAGTTACAACTTAAAAACCATTAAAGGACGCGTTTTTGACTCTAACAAAGTCTTCGTACACCGTATTTTCCTAGAGTTTTAGCGGCTGACAAAACCGAAAATGATAACAGTTGTTGTCGAATGTATGCATTAGCATGCTGAGGCATAATTTCGCAATAAGTTCCAATGATTTTTGTACAAATTTAATTGTCAAGTGGACATAAATTAGGTCAAAATGCTAGGAAAATATTTAATTATCAAATAACGCCTAGTTATTTCAAATATGCGTGTTAAACAGCTAAATTCCAAAACGCAAATTGTAGAAATTTTATGCCTCAGCTGTTCCACTATTGTTTCAAGTGGGTACAAGTTGCACACACCCAGACGAAAGTTTTTTTGAAGCAGCGCTAATCGAAAAAAAAACGTTTAGAACTTGCAAAAGGCTACCAAAATGCGCCAATCAAGTTTTGACGTAACGTACTTTTCTTCGACGAACCACAATACAGTATATTTGGATCGGATCGGATCGGATCGGAACAGAGCTGGAGAAGTACTCGAACCAAAATCAACCAAATAACACAGTTAAGTGGCGGCGTGATTGGGTCGTATGACTCCTAGGGTCGTCGAAAATTTAAAAATTTTTGATGGACTGACCATCTTTAATAGGTTGATATTAAAAAAAATTTGATCCAAGTGCAGAGAAGTGCAGTTCATCAAGGTCTTATTATTTTTAATAAGCCAATGACCCCAAACACATAGCACATAATACTACAATAAAATATACTTGGCATATACCCCGCTCCATTTGTTAAAATCACCAATACTACAGTCCAGATGTAAATCCAGTTAAAGATCATTAGCATATTTTGGAATGATCAGGAATCATCACAAAAGCTCTAAATCTAAGCCAATGGAGATTTAAAAGAGGACATATGGAACAACTAAATATTATTTTAGATGCCAACCTGAAGCAAATCGGTTATAAATAATAAAAGCGATCATAAAAGTATTAAAGATGACAAAAATAATAAGTTTGTTAATTTTAAGGAATTTTTTTAAAGCATTTAGTTTTACTGTATGAAGACTTTATTGGAGTCAAAAAGGCGCCCTTTGATTTCTCGCTTTATATGTATGTATACATACATATGTATGTGTTATTCGCTCTCAAAGAAAACATTATCTGCTGTACGAAGTCTTTATTGGTAGACTGTACATATGTATATGTATACACATATGTACATACATACATATGTACATTCTACAAGAAACACATGCACACACACATAAGCACGGACGCACGCATAAGCACGCGCTTGGGCTGCAATATGCAATATTATGGGAACTTCATTATTGAATAAGTTTTTTTATACCCTGAACCCATTGAAAATTGGTTAAAATGTACATACATACATATGTACATATGTAACAGGCAGGAGGGGTGGCAGACCCCATAAAGAATATATGTATGTATGTACATATTTATGTATATTCTTGATCAGGACGACGAGCTGATCTCACAACCTATAAGAGCTAGAGAAAATTGAAGACGTATTTTTCCTATACATACATTCATATGTATGTACATACATACATATGTATGTACATTGAGAGATTCAAACGCGTGCATTCTTGTCTGTTCTAAGAATCACAACACTTGTAATTCACACTGTTTGAATTTTGTTATAATTCTTGGCTGCCATTTTAGTTCCGAGTTTGATACAGTGAAGAGTCAGGTTCAAATCCCGCCGATGTCAAAACTATTTTAATTTTTTTGTTTTCACACTCTCAATAGCGGTGTCGGTAGAGGTGATGCGTTTTGTTAAGTAGATGTTGGTTCGACACCAGATGCGCTGAAGGTGGACTTTCTTCATTTTTTTTTGGTTTTTTTTTCTATTATTATTATTACTATTAAATTATTATTACAATTATTCTTAAATGAAAAACTACTTTGTTGACAAAAATTTTGTTTGATTGTGAAAGTGTAAGATTGACAATTTAATTAAATTTTTTATAAGTATGATAGATACAAAATACGGAATATATTTAAAAACGCAGATCGGACGGGGCTGAAAGGATCTCCACCCCTGACTCAAATTTTCTTACTTTGTTTGTAGATGGAATTTCTTAATTAAATATTCAGAGCGTGAATGACATAGTACATAGTACAAAGAAATCACCCAATTGGAAGATGCTCTCATTTTTGCAAATGGCCGCCAATGTCAAATCTGTTTTGACATTTGTGGACTAGACAGATACAGAATACAAGTGAATAAGCCATGGAGCGATACACTCCCCAAGAACGCGGAATAATTGTGTCTAATCGCTTAATTTCGCGTTTTGGCGATTTGCACTGGCCCGCCAGATCGCCCGATTTAACGGTCCCGGACTTCTTTTTATGGGGTTTTTTGAAGTCCCGTGTTTACATCAACAAGCCTGGAAGCCCTCAAGGAAAATATCCGACACGAATGCGAGAATTTATCGCCCGAAACACTCGCCGAAGTGATGGAAAATGCCATAAAACGAGCCCGTATGGCAATCAATTGTGACGGCGCCCATTTGTCCGATATCATCTTCTCGACTTAACACAATTAATTCTAAAGATATAAATAAACATAATCAAAAAACAGAACCGAAGTTTTTCATTTAGAAAAAAAAAAAATAAAATAAATAACAACATCGGATGACTTCTTTTGCGCCACCTTGTACATTCAGATGTGTATCTAATGGAGCACATACATATGTAGCTTTCAGACTGCTCAAAAAGGCTTGTTTCAGATTTAAAAAACGTCTTTATTGAATAGTTATTTCATAGCAATTTGATTACCTATAGTACAAGATGCATTACACAATAAATACTTATAATTATTTAAAGCTACCTGCAATGGCAACTACTATACATATAGAGGGTATATCGGTATACGTGTATTCATTCTCATTAATACATGTGCTGTACACACTTCACGCAATAACTTGACAAATTGTAAAGGTGTTTATTTATGAATTCTACATGTTTCTATAAACCGTAATCAATTTTATAAACACTTACGTTCTTAATGGTCGGCGGTGTAAATTACAAAAACATACTAATCCATTTAACCTAATAAGTACTTAGAAGGTACAATTTCATTTGGAATATCCAGTATCTTCGTTGTGATCAACGATTAGCAAAAAGTAACAGTGCCTATATACCTATTATTAAGCTTAGACTAAATATGTATGTACATTTATATGAATGGATGAACAAAAATAAGTAAGTTTATCAATTATTCTTATTATTATTTATAATATTATTCTTATTTTACTTCTTTGTATTATCATTGATTTCATTATGATTAGAGTCTCCTCATCTATAGTTAAACTTCAGCTATGCTGTGCACCCAAATCAGATATATCAGATTTCAAGATCGACAAGCGGTGATCTACACTATTTTCAGATGTCTCAAAAAATCCAGGAAAACCATTATGATGGGCATCTAAATTTTGTTCGGCGCTTAAATTTACATATGTCGGCTGTACCTCGCCCACTACATCTGTTGGATCGTGCAGATCACATACCTCAGTAATGGGAGGCCAGTTATCAAACGACTTAATATTATACTCCAATCGCATATATTTGCGCATTGATGTGCTTACATTTTGCTGACGTCGCACTTGGAATCGCTCAAATACCAAATACTCCACCACAAAAGACTCGAGAAATACATGAGAAATAAATGCTGCCGCTCCATATAGGAGCATAATGTAACGAAATGACATATCGGGTGGCACGATAATTTGAAAGAAGTTAGCTATCCATTCACTTGGATAAACAACCAAATAAACAACAATGCAAACGTTTATAACCAGAGCCAAGCATAAGGGCCAGTTAGACCATATCGGCTTTCGGTATGGGGATCCTTTTGAAAATACAAATGCAAGAATGATGTACTGAAAGCTGGATATAGCAAACATTGTATAGTTCTCATAACAACCCAAATGATCTTCTCCAGCTGGTCGGAAAGGTGTGAACCAAGACTGCTGATGTAGCTGGAACCAGGCTGTAAAAAGGTAAATAATTATGAATATGTACATCATATTTATAGATCAAATTTTAAACTTACCAGAGACCTGAAAGATAACCACTACGGCTAGATGAAGTAGGAGAGACGTTAAAGGCGTTGGCGATATGAGGGAATTAAGTGGCACTTGTTTATTAAGCTGGCCATCATAGGCTTCGGTTTTGCCAAAGAAGAATGCAAATATCGATATTAAGCCAAGATCGATATAGAGATATTGTTTGTCTGTTAAATTCGAATCGATTGAATAAAGTATCATTACGGATATAAACTGTACTAGCGAATAGGCGGCCATATATTTAAATATACCAAATGATGTGACCAAAGCGGCGCGACCCTCTCTTACAACATTTGGTACGGCAGCAATAGTGGGATTACGGGATGTGAATGGCGATGCAATTGATGATTCACTATCACTCAATGATATACCCGTGTGTGCTACCTTTAAAGCACCACAGTCGTTAGCCCCATCTCCACACATCGCAACATAATAATCCAAATTCTGTAGCTCCACCACTAACGATTGTTTTTGTTCCGGTGACATACGCGCATAAATTGCTCCACGTGTCAAAATGATTTCCATTTGCTGTGGAAATTGATTTTGTACAATTTGCCATGTCTTGCCATCCATGGCAAATATATATTGACGACGCCAATTATCATCATTATGTATAACAGCTCCTGCTCCAAGTTCCACATCATTGCCATCGACATCATTATGTGTCCACGTATCAATAGTCTTTACACTCGCCAAACTATTGCTATTGGGTAATACACTTGACGCACAACTTAGACCAACATTTACCAATGAATTAGTCGACTTTGATAGATGATCAATATTCAGTACGATTTCACCGGCAGAAAATGTTCTATTACCATTAAGTGCGGGTGAGCACGTTTTACTACCCAACTCAAGAGTATACTGCAGTTCATATTGACCAACATGTTGTTCGGTAATCAATTTGTCGAAGACTTTAGGTAAGGGCACGGCATGTACTGTGATAACAGCCTGCGTAGAGCCCACAATTCCACAGTCTCGAGCAACACTCATTGCAGTTAGTATGTTATCACCCGTAACCATAATTGTGCGAATATTTGCCAGATTGAGTGAATTTATAACTGCCGATGTGTCGGGCTTAAGACGATTTTCAAGAATCACAAAACCTAGAAATTCCAAATTATGCTCGACCTCCTCACGAGACAGCCTCTGTATCTTTGTGTAGTTCATTTTTGGGTTGAAGCTTTTATAAGCCACGGCAATGATGCGGAAGCCTTTCTTTGCAAAAATTGACAGCTGTTGAGTGTAGTCGTTCGGTATACTTTGAGGCAGACACAACTGTTGCAACATTTCAGGAGAACCTTTACAGTAAACATTGAAGCCTTGAGCGCTGAGACAACGCGTTATTACTGACATACGCTGTAGAGTGGATGTAAATGGGAATTCTCTCACAATTCCATGATCAAAATTTGTCTCAGTTTTCAATAATCCAACGTTGGCCAATAGATCATCTACTGAGCTCTGTCGCAATACCGATGCTCTTATTGGCATTTCCTGTATTGAGGATGACTGGATTTCGTCTCGAGTTGGCTGCCGCAGTATAGTCGGATAGATCAGTCCATACTTCTCGTTTTCTGGTATATTATTCGAATCTTCAAGTATCCAGCCAGTCGATTCAAACATCTTAAGATCCAAGGGATCACCCATCATTTTACCATTCATAAAAGTGATTGAGTGACACGTGACCATGCCAAACAGAAAATGATCGTATGGTAATCGACTAACATCTTTTAGTGGTATTTGAAACTGATTTGTCGAAGACTTTGGTACAACACCCCACATATCCAAACCGTCCTCTGTCAAAGTTCCAGTCTGCGATTACAAAAAAAAAAAAAAAAAAACAATTTTTAAAAATTACAATTTCTTAACAAATAATTGTGACAAACCTTATCAAAACAACAGCAATCAATACTGCCTGCCACGTTAATGGATCGCGGAGATATACAAAATATGTTGTTAGCCTTTAAACGTTTTTGAGCATAAAAACGACCAACGGTCATTGCCGCTGGCAATGCTGGTGGTACCACAATTGTAATTAAGTCCAAAGATTCCACCACAATCTTAACAGTTTCTGTGCCACGCAATATCTTTAAAGGGCACCAAGATATATCAATTTTGGAAGGTGAAAGATAAGAACCAAAATAAATAATAATTACCTTTGTAACAAGCGTATATATAAAACCAATGCACGCAATTAACGCTAAGAACTGAATGAACTTGTACGAATCCTGTTCAAACTTATAGTCGACAGGGGGTGGATAGAGTATAGAGCGTATTAATCCACCTTTGGCCGTTATATTTCCTGTATTTATAACGAAAGCTAACACCTTCTTAGATCCAATATATCGCGTCTGTATAACTTTAGTGCCACAGAACAGAGTGTGACGTGCATGTTCTTTTTTATCAAATATTACATCTCGCTTTATCGGCAGTGGCGTTTTAGTAACTGGTACACTCTCTCCTGTTAGCATCGATTCGTCTAAGATGCAGTTGCCTGATAATAATACCGCGTCACATTGCATTGTGCAACCGGATGATGGTATTTCAATAATGTCACCAGGCACCAGTGTTTTCGTATTTACTTCTATCGATACTCCTTTCGTGTTGACCGTCCAGGCATTTCCCGTATTCAAAACTGTTTGTTGCAAAACATCTTGATTCTAAAATAAGATATTATATATTATATATATTATATAATATAATATTAGTTGTTAAGCCGATTTAAAAACACTTTTTGATCTTACCTTCTTCGTTTGTATAATGGACATTGATATGCCAAATATGGACATTAATAAGATTACGCAGGCATAGTAGTAATAGTCATATGTAAACCAAAGAACAACCGAAAATATTTGGAATACATAAAACGGATTGAGAACTTCTAAAAAGAGTAGAGTCTTCACACCTCTCAGCGGCACGGTTATCTCATTTTCACCAAATACAATACGGCGTGCGAGTTGCTCTTGCACAGTTAAGCCACGTTGCTGATGGTAATAGGAGCAAGGCACATTCACGTCCAATCCGTTGATTTTTTGAAAATTGTTGATGGTGGTTTCCCACGCATACACCAGTTGCTTGCAACGGATTGTTCTTAAGGATCGACAGCCTATGCAAAGAAAAATTAAGTAATTTGAAAAAACAAAAATTTGGAAGTCAATATGTTAATAACGTGCCTATATACATACATATATACTATATATATTGTATAATACCACAGTCTCGATAATTTGTACCCCGCTAAATCGATAATCGCGATAAATCGAAAAAAATCTATCCCCTTGAAAAAAAATCGTTACAGTCGAGTCTCGATAATTTGAATTTCTGTGTAAATCGAAAAAAACTGATCCCCTTGCCATTTCGAATTATCGGGACTCGACTGTATTAGGAAAATTTCTTAATCGACTTGCTTATTTCCATCCATTATTGTTAGAGATTTTAAATTTGGAACGCATACTCCTAGGTACCCTTATCTTATAATGTGAAAGGATTAAGTAACGATTTTTATACCATGAAAATGGGAAAGTATATATATTCTTGATCAGGGAGACGAGATGAGTCGATATAGCCATGACCGTCCGTCCGTCCGTCTGTCCGTGTGAACGCAGTGATCTCGTAAATCACAAAAGCTATTGATCTAAATTTTGAAATGTATACTCGTGTATACCATACACAGTACGAGTTTATCATTTTTTTTTGAAAACTCATCCCATTTCCTTATTATCGATCATTTTTCTTCGTTTTTGAGGCGTAACTTACATACCGTTATAGCTAATTAAGATTTATTGTGTACACTGGTGTAATGAATACAGACATTTTGTAGTTTTTGGATTTGGATACCACGCCTCCTTCCCCACAAATTTGAAAACGTATTTCAAATACTAGAGACATGTGCTTCGGTAAACACATACAAATGTCATTATTACGCTTTAAAAGTTTGATTACGAAAGTCCATCTAGAAGCAAACTTTTTTAAACAATTAAGTTTCCGTAACTGCAGCACAAGCACAGCCCAAGCGCATTCGCTGCGTAAAGTGATTTGAATATCGGATCTTCGCAGGATTCAGGGTATCTCCTAGTCGAGCAGTCTCAACTAGAGTACTCTTACTTGTTAAATAAATGTATTTGTTTTTGGATAGTGATAAAGTATTATGCTGCCAGTCGCAGCCAGTTGAAATTGAATTACTTTTCTTTATTATTATTATAGCCTGAACCCATTGAAAATTTAGCACTCGGATACCTTCGGATACCTCTCCCCTTCTTCTATTTTTTATTTGACGTACCTTTAAAATGCGCTGAAGAGATGTGAACGGGTAGCTGAAGTTTATTTTCATCAAATTCCTCTCCCATTTGCTGCAATAATTTTCTACAATTAAAACAAAAATAATTTAATTACAAGAATATTACAACGGGATATTTAAAGTAAATAACTACTTGAACTGCTCCACGTCCAATGTTCGCACAGGCTTAACGTGATAAAGCTTGTGATTTCCCTGATAGTCCTCTTCGATAAGTACTTGTTCTGCATCCTCCAAGGGACACTTCTTGCATGTGGCTAGCAAATACCAATGACGCCACCAATGCAACACTAGTCGTAGTATTCCACCTGTTAAGATAATGCATATCCAACATAAGACTGTACGCATATGCGAGCGCCGATATCCACTTATTTTCATTTGATCTGGCTGATCGGGGTTCAAAATGGCCACACATGGTTTCGGATCTGAAAAATTTAATTTTCTCATATGTAATATGTACGTAAAATTAATAAACTAAACGAAAAATTATTAGCTTAGTCATAATCATATTCACACCATTCACCAGAAATTTGTAATATTACTTTTTTGACTAGCATACCTCGCAATACTTCGCAGTTCATCATCAGTTTAGCTTAAACAAATTGACAGCTTGTAATCAGGGAATGTCTGCAATGTGGCATAACATTTAATTCAAATCTTACGATCCAGATGATATATTATTTAGCATAGGGTATACTCTTGCTACCTTTCGATTAGTCCATCCATACTCACTCTCCCTCACTCTTCACAAACACACACACACACACACACACACACACACACACACACACACACATATATATATATATATATATATATATATATATATATATATATATATATATATATATATATATATATATATATATATATATATATATATACTCACACGCACACACACACAGAGGTAGAATAAGTTTTCACTTGAAATACATATGCAGTAAATTGTTTATTGTGTCTGGAAGCGCACTTTAATTGACATGTGGTCGACGATTTATCAGACATTAGCGATTTCACAAACATATGTACATATGTATAAATACATACATACAAACATACATATATACATAAGTATATACAAGTGAGTACACGAATACATATACATTTTTACGAAGATAAAACACAATTGATAAGAAATGTGCATTTGCTTTTTCAAGATCGTTCCTCATATAACGTAATAGACGCATAAAAGTATGTATATACATATACATACTTTTTTCTTCTTTTTTTATATTTAAGTATATGTAAATATATCTGCCTTTGCAATATCTCGCTGTAAGTTTTTTATTTAATTATTTCGCAATATTTAGATGTACAAAATATGTTTCTATTAAAGCTCACACTAAATACTCACGAACCACTTAACAGTCATTATTTCATTGCTGACCACACATATAAACGAGTATTAAGCAATTAATCAACAATTTTTGTTAATTAATACAATATGTAAAACATACATACATATTTATCGATAAAAGTTTAACACATTAAAAAGAACCTATGAATACAAAGAAGACTGGTTCATTATTTCAAATGTTCATTGTGAACAAACGCATAAAGGCATGAATCGATAAAAGTTAAACACTTGAAATAGAACTACTGAAAATGAACACACAGTTGTCCAGCTTTATTAAACAAATTATTTAAAACCAATCACATATTTGAATTTAACTTATGGCACATTCTTACCCACTATATATACATATATAATTGTTTCATAAATTCACGCGCCCTTGTCAGAAATGGATGTACAATTGCCGACCTCGTGCCTGCTACTAAATATACATATGTATGTATGTATATGTATACATATGTATATGTTTTTATTTATTTATATGCATATTGGGCACCTGTTGAAAAATGCAATGAAATGGATTTCTGCCGAAAGGGACTGTGTACTTTTTGATTCCATTAATAATGGTTGATAGGTTCAAAATTAAAAAAAAAATTATGTGCATAAATGCATGCAAACAATACATATGTATGTAATAATAAGCAGGTTGCTAAGTACATACATGTATGTATGTATTTATTTCACTTAATTTTATCGCGGACACATTAATATACGGCTATAAGATTGCTGTCGTTATTCGGAATCGAAACCGAATCTTACGAACCTCAACTTAAAACCAAATTCCGATTGCGACAATCGCAAAAGCGCTTCGTTAACTAAACACTACTCATAAACTGAACTGAACAGAAAATGAACTGAATCACACGGACATTAAAGAACGACAGCGACGCGGCAGCAATAACGATTACAAACACATTTTTTCCTTAATTTATATTTAGCACGAGCTTCAGAAAATTAAAAAAAAAAAACAAGTAAGAGTGCTCTAGTCGAGACTGCTCGACTAAGAGATACCCTGAACCCTGCGAAGATGCGATATTCAAATCACTTTACGATTCTTTTATATATATGTATGTATGTACATATGTATGTATATACAAAACACATACATACACAAGCACTTGCTCTGCTACTGGGCAGTTTACGCAGCAACTGCGCGTGGGCTGCGCTTGGGCTGCAGTATGGCCTATATTATGGAAACTTAATTGCTGAATTAGTTTCCTTCTAGATAGACTTTCGTAATCAAAGTAAATTTCGTAAATAGAGCGTACTATCGACATTCATATGTATGTATTTTCCAAAGCACAAGTCTCTAATATTTGAAATACAGTTTTTTTTTTCAAATTTAGGGGGAAGGGTGATTGTATCCAAAATCCAAAAATTACAAAATGTTTGTATTCATTACTCGGATATACTTAGTAAATCTGAAATCTATAGCTATAACGGTATTCAAGTTACGCCTCAAAAACGAAGCAAAATTTTCGATTTTCATCGATAATAAGGAAATGGGATGAGTTATCGAAAAAAAATTATAAACTCGTACTGCGTAGGGTATACACGAGTATACATTTCAAATTTCAGATCACTAGCTTTTGTGGTTTACGAGATCGCTGCGTTCACACGGACGGACGGACAGGCGGACATGGATATATCGAATCAGTTTGTCGAGCTGATCAAGAATATATATACTTTATGGCCACGCCTCCTTCTGCCTGTTACATACATTTTCACAAAAACATTATACCTTGATTTCCCATTTTCAATGGGTTCAGGGTATAAAAATAAATAAATGAAACAAGTAAGAAAACTCTAGTCGGGGGTGATCGACTAGGAGTTCCCCTGAATCCCGTGCGATCTGCGTTTTTAAATATATTCCATATCTTGTATCTATTACAAACTTATACAAAATTTAATTAAATTGTCAATCTTGCAGTTTCACAATCAAAAAACATTTTTGTCAACAATGTATTTTGTCATTTTAGAATAATTGTAATAATAATTTAATAGTAATAATAATAATAGAAAAAAAAACCAAAAAATGAAGAAAGTCCACGTTCAGCGCATCTGGTGTCGAACCAACATCTACTTAACAAAACGCATCACCTCTACCGACACCGCTATTGAGAGTGTGAAAACAAAAAAATTAAAATAGTTTTGACATCGGCGGGATTTGAACCTGGCTCTGCACCGCCTCTTCACTGTATCAAGCTCGGAACTAAAGTGGCAGCTATGAATTATAACAAAATTCAAGCAGTGTGAATTACAAGTGTTGTGATTCTTAGAACAGACAAGAATGCACGCGTTTGAATGTCTTAATGGATGTATAGGAAAAATGCGTCATTACTTCACGCTGCTGGTCACGCGTTGTTGCAATTGACCACACGTTTTGTTTAATAACTTCTGTGATACTTCATAGATGTCAATCAAATTTTCAGCATATGATCTACAAATTATATTGAATATTTGTTAGTTGACTAAAATAGCAAACTCATTCACATATTAGCTATATTTGCAACTAACCTTCAATTTAAAGAATTTTGTAAAATTTACGGCCGGTATCCAAAATAAAACAAAAATCAAAATTGTATAAAATATAAATGAAACTAAATGCAAAATTTGGAGACTCTAGCTCGAAAGATGTACGAGATATAATTTAATAACTCGATTTCGACAAGGGTTTCAATCGAAAACAATAAAAAGGAAATAGTTATCGAATTTAAAACAAACTTGATCTGCACGTGGTATAGAGGAGCCTACAAAAGATATCAAGTCAGTAGCTCTTATATGTCCTGAGATCGGCGCGTTCACCTATACGGACGGACAGACAGACGGACATGGGCATATCGACTCAGCCCGTCATCCTGATCACGAATATCTATATCCTTCTGCCTGTTACATTCATTTTAACAAAACCATTATAACCTGATTTCCCATTTTCAATGGGTTCAGGGTATACAAACTAATTTGAATGCCTACCAATGTGTTACTTGTAATCGTTTTAAAATTTGATTTTCTTTTAAAAAATTTAAGCACGATTGTTACAGTAAGTATTCAGTGATAATCGCTTAAGAAAATACTTTTTATTGGCCTTGTCAGAATTCATTGCTATCCACCAACGTGATTAAGTTATGGTTTAATGTATATTTATACTCATTCACGAAAGTGAAATGAGTATATTGGTTTTGTGCAATGTCCGCCTTGCTGTCATTTCGCCACTATTGAAGCTAGAGACTTTAAATGTGGAACATATACTCGTGTATACCCTCGAATTATAAAGTGTCAAGATTTTCCCGATATGCATTTTCCGGTATGTCAGAAATCCTGTTAGTTGAAGTGCTAGAAAGTTTAAATTTGGAACGTATACTCGCGGTGACACTGGGGCGTGGCAAATCAAATCTGACTATATAGTCATTTACACATATTCTTATATCTTGAGCACTATTTATGCTAGAGACTAGAATATTATAGTCGGGTTGACAACTCAAGAGCAAAAAGATATGGCGAATATATCTATATCTAAGGAGCGTGGCAAACCGCAAAAGTTTATATCTCCTAAATTTGCAGAGCTAGAAGCTTCACATTTGAGTTACTAGTGACCTCCTAGTGACCTATTGATGATGAAAAATATTTGTCACGCCTCTTTGGGATATGACATTTCGAAAAATACCTTGTAATTTCCATATTTTCTGAGCGTAAGCTTCCAAGTTTTGCAGTTACGTTACCTTAGATTCTTTCCAAGGCTTTGCCAAAAATGACATGTCTACGCCCACTGGGGGCGTGCCAAATCGGATCTAGACCTAAACGGGTCTAAACAGCGTTTTGCACAAAATCTGTTATATTTTGAGCATTACAGATACTAGAGACTTGAAATTTGGAATATATACTCGGGTTGACAACCAGAAAAAAGAAAAATCAATGAAATTACCACAAGTTTGGCTTTATTAACTTACAAATTCGATGGCATTTAGTGTTTAAATACAATTTCGGGCATGTGACCACCGCGGCTGCGTCTTAAATAGGTTACCCGACCAGTCCAATTTTTTGTCACTTTTTCTAGCATGGCTAGCCGAATCTCGCCTATTACGCCCCGACTGTTGGCTTCCAAGTCTTCAACGGTTGCTGGTTTATCCACGTAGACCAATGATTTGACATATCCCCACAAAAAATAATCTAATGGAGTCAAATCACATGACCAAAGCGGCCAGTTCACAGGACCATTTCTTAAGATTAATTGCTAACCAAACATTTGACGCAAGAAGTCGATTGTTTCGCGCGATGTGTGGCATGTTGCACCATTTACCTTGGAGATTATTAGCGTTGATGTGTGGCACCAAAAAATCACGAATCATAAGCCGATAACGCTCTCCATTACCGGTGATGTTGGCTCCAGTGTCGGTTTTGAAGACATTGGCTGATAACGCCTCGATACAAACCACACCAAACAGTAATCTTTTGTGAATGCAATGGTGCCTCAAGAGTCTCATGTGGATTGCTCTCACTCCAAAAGTAACAAATGTAGTCATAAATCGATCCATGGTATTGCTTGTGAGCTGCTCAGATGGGCCATTATGCGAACCGTAATATGGCCGAAGAGGTCTATAAGTTTTGCGACTACTATTGGCTATTGACTACTATTGGCGACCACTATTTGTAAACGTTGTTCAGGAGGCCTAAGTCTGTTTATGGTGATTTGCCAAAGTATACTGAACAAAAAAGTCTAAGACAGCTGCCTGAAATAACAGCTAGTTTTACAGTTATCTCTTTCGAAAGTTCTATACTTCTAAACGAAACACCCGATATATAAGTAGACCAATTGGGGATGTAGCAAATCAGAAAATTTAGCTGGTAGCTTTTGGGCAGTGAATGAGTATTCTGCAGTCGGTAACGACCGACTGCAACGTTCTTACTAGTTTTTAATTGTCTTTCCGCATACTCCTACATAATATTTTACATAGTCGGATTTTATTAAAGCAACTCGTGCATATAAATTGCACTTTACAATTATGCACATACATATGTATACATGTACTTAAATGTAAGTCATGATTAATAGTAGATATTTACAGTCAGAGCACAATGCTATAACTGAAAATCATTGCTTACGTAAATGTATTAGCAACTGAAGCTATGTAACTTGAATTAACTAAATAAAAGGATTGTACAGCTGCAACTCGCTAATTGCCCGAAAGATGTAATTATGCCCTGAACCCATTTAAAATGGGAAATCAGGGTATAATGGTTTTGTTGAAGTGTAAAATGTATGTAACAGGCATAAGGAGGCGTGGCAGACCCAAAGTATATATATTCTTGATCAGGGTGACGAGCTGAGTCCGTCTGTCCGTCCGTCCGTATGTGTGAACGCGTCGATCTCAGAAACTATAAGAGCTAGAGACTTGAAATTTTTTGTAGGTCCCTGTATAGCACACGCAGATCGAATTTGTTTAAAAAATTCGATAACTACTCCCGTGTTAATGTAATCGATTATAAACTTTAATTAAATATATTTAAATTATTTCTCGTACATTTTTGAAGCTAGAGTCTTTAAATTTGCATTTAGTTTCATTTATATTATATACAATTTTGGTTTTTGTTATATTTTGGATACTAGCTCAAAATTTTCAAATTGAAGGTTAGTTGCAAATATAGCAAATATGTGAATGAGTTTACGATTTTATACAATTGCAAAATATTCAATATAATACAGTCAAGGAAAAAAGTCAACATACAGCACAAATTTTGCGATATTTCGGGGTTTTGCAATATCATTGAAATCCATTAAGTATCACAGAAGTAATTAAACAAAACGTTTTGTCAGTTGCAACATGTGACCAGCAACCCAGCACCGTTAGGCCAGTGACGCATTTATTCTATGCATGTGCACACATACTACATATGTACATTGAGACATTCAAACGCGAGCATTTTTATCTGTTCTAAGAATCACAGCACTTGCAACTAAAACTGCTTAAATTTTGTTATAATTCTTAGCTGCCTTTAGTTTCGAATTTGCTACTGCTTGTCTAAGCAGCGCACTGGCGGTGTTGATAGAAGGGGCACACCGTGTCGTGCAGATCTCGGAAAATAAAAACTACTTTTTTAACAAACATGCTATTTGATTGTGAATGCGCAAAATTGGCAATTTAATAAATTTTTGTATAAGTTTGTGATAGATACAAGATACGGAATATGATTAAAAACGCAGGGACGGAATTCAGGGGATCTCCTAGTCGGGCACCCCCGACTAGAATTTTCTTACTTATTTTTAATTTACCTTTTTCAATATATGAACACTTGCTTTGGGCATACATATGTATGCAGCTAAATACTAGCCAGTTAGCAAATACCCTAGTAATCGCTTTTAAATTCGAATTATTGTTGCTATTGAAATGATATACCGAAATATAACAATATTCATGGCATATATTCATTAATATTATACACTTGTGTTAGGGCATACAAGATTACCGAATGACCTAGTAATTACATATATTCAATTCGAATAAATGCTGCTATCGAAATATGACAATCATATTCATCATAGTGTATTTAATCAAATTTTACAGTTTTATTGGTCATATTAAATAATTCACAGAGTGCCAGACTGGCAAATACCCTAAGAAATTCAATCAAGTTGAATTATTGTTGCTATCAAAATGATATACAATATCAATATATGGCAAAATTCATAGCATTTTTATTTTACAGTATTGTTAATTTTCTTCTTCTTTTTTTCGCCTCTTTAATTAAATATAAATATAAAATAATCAGTAAATACATGAAAGTTTTAAAACATCTGAAGCACTCAATCATGCCAATAAGATATCAACGATCAATAAAAAGACAAAGTGACTTCAAGTCTAAATAATAAATATTTAATGCCACTGGCTCTGAAAATGTGATTGCGATGGTTTTTTACAATTTATGTAATCGTAACATTTATATCTGACGCATACTCGGGTATGATTTTCAATTCCAAATAATAGCCCAAAAAAAAGTATATACTTGAAAAAAATATAGATATAATAGACATATTGATATATTGTATAATACTAAGATACATGGTGTACACATATATGATATACAATATATTTTATATATGTTTACCTACCTTTCATTAATAACTGTGAATCTTGTAGATGGAAATCTTCATCGGGTTCGAAATTGGGGCTCTCCTTATCATTCGGATGCTTAGCATTTACACGGTTATGCGTAGGCGTGTGTACATGTGTATTAAGGCTGCTCTGATTGGCCGTGTTGTTGTTTTTGGCGATTTTGGTGGGATTGGTGTTGGCTAGATTTGCGTCTATATTGAGCTGCGTGGAAGCTAGAAATGAGGCTTCGATTTCCAGCTGCTGTGTAGGCGAATGCCACCAATTAAGCTTCAATCGATTATTCTTTGTAGCAATTAGTGGCAAGTGAAGCAACTTTTCTTGCTCCGCCAACTGAACGTTGGCTTCCGATAGGGGCTGCAGTACCAAAAGCTCGGGGGGCACAACTTCTGAAATAAGGCATCCGCCATTTTTACTCTGATTGCCAGACATTCTCGAGAGGCAAATCCGATATCGATTTATATTAAATTAACTGTTAATATTTTAACAGTTTATCTGAATTTTGTTCTTTCCTGGTTTTTTTTTTTGATTTGCTCTATTTTTTAGGCACACAATATGGAAAGTTATTCTTCTCGTTATATATATATATATATATATATATATATATATATATATATATATATATATATATATATATATATATATATATATATATATATATATATTTATATATATAACATGTGATACCTAATACAAAAATCCAGCTGCTTCGTCAGCTGCACAGCTCTTGCGCCTGCCTGTTTAGCAAAAAATGGAATCGTGCATCATGTTTAAAGAGCGGTTTAATCAGGCGTCTTTGCATCTTTGTCTCCGATTCAGATACGTTGAAAATCAATGGACTGATATGGCATGACTTGAGTGATCACGGTTTCACTTGCAAATCGTTTTTAAGCGTTTTCTCTTACGTAGGCGCAACGAATGAAATCCGTAACGGCAATTGGCAGTCCAGTTCCAATAAAACCCGTATTTGCACAGCTCACAGGGCCAAAGAATTAATTTTAATCATCCAAAGTTGGCGCTGGCATTGACCAATAACAGATGCCACGCTGCGGTCAGCTGTTGTTCTTTTCCTCCACTGCCTACTCGCTTTTCAAAATAGAATTGTTTGACGTACTCCTTTTGAAGTAAGGCCAAATCAATCAGGACGTGAGCCGATACAAATACGTTCGTCACAGATCTTCGCTGCTTTGCGCCGTCTCGGCGTTTGCGCAACCTTCTCTTAAATGACCCGATGTGCTGCTGCTGCGTGGTTGCACTTTGAACTGAATTCATTACGTTTCGACTAGAACACAATACTTGTTGCTCTGACAGTCCAATGGAGTGCCAAAGTTTTAAATATGTATATGTATAAATACCAAGTCCGCGTCGTCTCAATTTCACAATTTGTATATATGTGTGCATCTAACTAAATACATACACTTATGATTATTCTATAAAGTCTACAGAGTGTTATATCAATTACTTTTTTTGTTTGTCAATTTTACACTCACTGTTTTCACTTTGATCGGGTAAAAGTTTAATAATAAGAAATGTTCAGCGTTTATGTAATTTTCCGCGATTTGTCTCTAACGACAACGTTGATTTATTATTATTTTGATGTTTAAAGATTGTTGTATTGAGTTCAAGTTGTTTTATATTTGGAAAATAATTGTTCTTTACACTCATTCTTTGATGAGTAACAATGAATGACATACTCATCGCGATAATGCATTAGGCGGCGTCAACATGTGTTTTTTCATACGCTTCACACCGTAGAGTCTGAAATCAATAAACGTCTGTTATTATACATTTAAATAGAAATAGAAAAATCAGGAATTATATTTGCTTTCGAGCGTTGTATGTTGTTTCGCGTAGCCTGTTTTATGCGGTAAATTCGATGTTCAAATAATCGATAATGATGTGCCGCTGCACAGATTGTATGTACACATAATAGCACAAGCATATGTATGTATATGTATAAATGTGTGTATCTGTGTACATACAAATACTACAAATTTGCTGAAATTATAAACTATCGTGCAAATTACGCGATTGACTTTTCCCAAACTTGTGAAATAGCAACTTTGCACGTTACAAATGAATCTAACCTTTACACATGAAAATTAAACAGATATGTACATATGTATGTAGATACAATATGATCATTGTGACTCATGCGATACTTATTAGAGTGACATAACTAAATTTGCACACATTTACATACTCATATTTGTATGTATACATAACATGTGTATGTGTACTCATGTTTAAAAAAATATATAGCTGTTTTCTAAGGCAGCGTTGAACGAACCTTCGAATGCATATGTATAAATCCTGTGAGCACGTGCACAAATATGTCCCATAATACGTTCAGCATTAATGATCATTAAATATTTGCTTTTTTATTTATGTTTTAAAAAACTTCTAGTTGAACCTTTTACACTTCCACGCGTCTTTCTCCGGTTGCAAGCAATGTATATGTGTGTCTATTCTATATGTATGACCACATATGTATGTTCGTATATCTAAATAATTGTGTACATGGTTTCAGTATGATGCGTGTATGTATAATAATGCGAAAAGATAGACAGTCACAGCGTATCGAAAACAATCCGATAAATTCTTATGCAAGGCTATCGAATTGTCTGCGACAATATACCAAATGTATTTTAGTCACAGTATTTTGTCATAGGGATACATTGATATCGACAACTCAACTTATATAACAAATTTATTCGATAAATTAATAAATTAAAAATCGAAATATAAACAAAACATTTCATACATACATTTTTTATTTATTTCTTTTTTGCATTTTGTATTTAATGTTTAATTCTAATTTTTAAAAGTTCTTTATTGTTGATATGACAGCACCGATCGACAAATGACCTATTTTAAATGCATATACATAATTGAATTATGACTTGGGAGTGGTTCAACAGTATACAGCTTTACATCTTTATCCACCTTGATCAATGGGATCCGTGTATAAAAATTACATTTTAGATTGGGTTCACTTAGTAGTTTTCCATTAAAAATCCAGTCAAAAATTGAAGTCCTGTGTGAAAAAGAAATGGCTTTGTTCTACTTACGACTTTTCAATTTCTTACTTTACAGCATGATTAAATTATTATAGATCAACTTCCAGAAATGCTTCTAAAATTAAAAAATCTTTGTTTAGATTATAGTTCAACAATTTTATTTTGGAAATACAATATTACGCATTGATACTCAGATAAAAGTTTGAATTCATTGCCGAGTTAAAAGTATTAATATGTTTGTTATGTAAAAATACGAATGACAAATTAATTATATATTTTGAATAAATATTGCTAGACAATACATTGGAGTTGCCGTAATTTTAGCATGCGTAGATTAAAAAAAAATAGACTGCCTCTAAATCAAATCAGATTTGTTCTTCAAATATCGTAAGTAATTGAAAGAAAACAGAAAATAAAGAAAGAATTTTAAAACATCGGATGATTTTGCACATTTGCATTATGTATCGCATATACTACATGATCTTTGTTTGTTGCTTTTACCAAATAAAAGGAGAGCACATAAATACATAAATTATTAAATAAGCACATAACTTGAAAACTAATTACAAACACTTCAATCTTCTGATATTTTCTTTAACAAATTGCTCTTCATCTCTGCTCTGAATCTAGGTTTGTTACTTTTCTTTAACTATTATTTTCCTCTTACATATCATTTAAATGCCGGCTCACGTTGAATTAGTTGCTGGCTGCTGGCATTTCTCCGCCAGGGTCTGTAATAATATATCTTCAGATGATTGGGGAATTTTAGCAATATCCTTCTCGTTCAAGGTTTTAATTAAACTGCTTTCTGCTTCAATTACTAAATTCAAATAAATCGAAATATATACAATAAATGGACAAGTTAGAAATATCCTATTGATGTGCATCCCTTACCTAGTGGTTCTTCAACTATTTCTTGCACAATTTCAGGAATTGATGTGCTAATATTATACTGATATTCATTCGACTCGGTGTTGATTTCGATTGGCGTTGAAGGAGGTGTAGAACAATACATATCTGAAATAACATATAAATATATATAATTATATTTAATTAAATATTTTTTGCAGTTACCATTGTTAGATTGTTCTTTGCTTCCACACAATTCATCTTCGTTGCTGAGCTGATCAATGTTCAATGTTTCATTTAGGCCATCCGCTAAATTTTGCCCCAAATTCCGGTCATGTTGCAGTCGAACCGTGGCCAAGCCACGCTCCAGTTGATCAGTGACCAGCTCTAAGTTAAAGATGCACTGTTCTACAATGTCGTCTCGTCCGATTTTGTTTAAGGCCAACGACATAGCATTGCCAGTGGCACGATTGCCCTCTTGCTTTAGCCATAGACGTAGCATGACCAAGCCCTGTTGTGCAACAGGTTGATCGGCGTACTCTGCTTCAACTAGATCAATGTCGGTTTCGGGTACACCCAATTCTTTAGCCAGCTGCGGCCAATCTTTGCCCAGCAGATTCGAGATATCTGATAAGCGGATATCGGCGCGCTGTATTTCCTCCTCTAACGAAAGACTTATCGGATTTATAATTGTATTCTCTATCGATTTTCTATTGGCTTTTATTTCGGCATTGATTAAATCTTTGTAGTTAAGGCCATGATCAGTATTGTTATTTCCATTGCTATTGACGCCATTCTCATAAAGTTGATCTTGATTTAAGTCTTGCGATTTAAGTGACACATTCAGCGAACAGATCGGCTGCAATGGTGATTCACCCGATGCCACTTTCGGCTCACTCATAAAAGAAATGCGCGCGTGTGGCTGGTCTTGATCCTTGATGTAAACTATGAAAGATAAGCGATTTTCACGAAATGCTTGAAACTTCGTATTCAGTTGTTCACCCGATTTCAAAACCGGCACCAAGTTTCCCGCAAATTCTAGATAAAGATTTTGATTTTGCAATACCTCAACGTCTCGACTTTTTGCCACTTCGCTGAAATACTCTTGCTGTTCGAGCGTCTTATCCTCTTTATCATCGGTCATACAGAAGACAGATAATTTTGCTTCCGTTGCAGATATTTGCTTTGCAAACACTACAAACTTCACCATAAACGGCACCTGTGCCATATACGTATAAAGTTCGGTTGCCATGCGACCAGCGTCCGCAACATTTCGACAATCCATTAGCCAAAAACGCGCCGATACCGTTGTCGTAAAACTAACGCTATCCTTTACAAATGCCAAAGGCGTCGAACCAGTGACATCCTCCCAAACAGCACGATTTTGTCCACCTGTGATAGAGCATAAAAGTCGCAAAGTAGGCGCATTTACATTACCATTCGTGCCGTTATATGGTGTATTCACCATGCCTTGATTGCAAGTCTTCGGCGCTGGAATGCTTAATGTGATGGCCTTGTGAAATTTTCGTCGTCGTGGCTCGACGGTAACGACCGGCGATACTGCAACGCCCTGACCTAGTAGCTTGGAACAACCAAGTAAGTCCACTGGCTGTGCCTGAAGACCGACACGAATCTTCTTTGTCA